>JAFIRS010006278.1:0-40227 GCA_018342105.1 Gonioctena quinquepunctata | reverse complement strand
GTTTTATTAAATATATATTTACATTTTTAACATTTTTGAGTGCAGTCCTTATTTATTTTCTTTTAGAATAACCTTTCGAATCTTTCTGAACGGTAGTACTTCCTGAATAAACAGCCCATGTTCCGGTATTTAAGAGAAATGAAATCAGATCTGAGCCGCTCCAGACCTAGTTTCAGTATCGACCTTCTTCAGACAGTCGATTGCTCTTAATACCGTTTTTCCAACCTAACGAATAACGTCTGGTATTACAGGTGTGGTGGGTTAAATCACAACACCCCGTAGTCCAGTCGTCAACAGTTGTTAAATATATTTCTGCTTCTGTAAATACTTTCCTTAAAATGTGTATGGGCTTGGCATTCAATAATATGCCATAACTCAGTTTTCTGTAAAAAATTGCATGAAAAAAACGCAAAATAAAAAATATTTTCTAAAATGTCTATTATCATTCCTCAATTAAACGACTAGTGTAGTCGGAAAAAATCAGCGAGAAATTATGAGTGAATCAAATTTCAACGAGATAGAAAACTTACTTTTCTTACGCATTGAACACACTGTTTTTCGTATTTTTATTGGAAAAGAGCAATAATTAATAAAATTAAAATTATCATATATTATTATAGGCGACCCACGTATACTACATCCGCCAGTTAGGGATTCTAGACGTTAAATCCTGACCCTATTATCCGCCGAGGTCCTCGTGCTGACGTCATAACATTCCTAACACTCCTTATTTATACAGTGTATCATCAAAGATCTTTGGTATTATAGACTCGCGCCAATCTGCCGATTGAACCCGGCAATGCAAGTACAATTGACGATCATTTATGTGTAGAGTGTCTGATTAGGAATATTTTTAGTTCAATCATTCAATAAACATGAAGGTAAATGTATAGGTGTCGTGCTCATGCTTCCTGAAAATTGCTGTTTGACTTTTCTTACGTGTTTTTAATTATTAAATTTACGTGTTTTTATTTATTATATTTAGTAAATTTCACCTTCCGCATGTTGGCACTAACAAATAAATCACTTTTCAAATTAGAAATATGAGCAACAATTTCCCCTTCATTCATATTCGCAATTGTTTTTGAGCACCATTATTGGATTATATATTATGAAATTTTCCAATAATCGGCCCGTTAACGTTTTTATTATCTACTTCTGGATAGTCCACTTTGTAATTTACTTTCAAATTGACCGTTAAAGAGAAATAAACGAATATCGACTACAATCACAGTCTAAGTAGTGCGTAGTATTACGAATGGCGTGTCGTCAGCATGAGGACTGCGTAAGGTGAAGCCCTCACAGTCTGAGTACTTCTGCGCAAAACGTGACCCTGTTTTAACGTCTAGTGATAGACATCTGTCAAATAGATAAATAAATTAAACAGTTTAATCAAGTACCTGGAAGTGCATGTGACATTAAATGTAAATTTTACGTTATTAACAATGAAACATCATAACGACGAGTAAACAAATATATTTTTCAATTTTCCAAGAGAAGAGGATTGTTATGACATTTCAAATGTAGTTTCTGAACCTACATCGCATCTATTACTATCTAAATCAAAAGAAAAATACGAACAATGTTATTTTCTATTGTATTCTTAATGGAAAAGAGCCTTCTTCACTGAAAAGAAAAGTACTACTTTTATGGTTAGAATCGTCTGACAGAGATGTCTATCTGGGTCTTACACGAAGGGCAATTATAACGATCTATAATAAATGTCTTTCTAAACAGGGTTCTTCTTCTTTTTATAGTTTTTTGGATTTCTGACTCCTTTCGGTATCACTTTCTCCAGATCAGGTATTGTATAACTTCACAAACATTAAATAGTAATCATCAGATATATAAATATTTAACATCATATACAATGATAGGAATCTCTCTTTTCGACAAATCCGTTGTCATCTGGCCTGGTTACCAGCGTAGAGAACGAGATACTAGTAGAACTTCACATACATTTAAATTGCTTTACAAATATGAAAATATTTTAGCTCATTACTATTGCTGAACACGCACATGAACATCAACCTGACCACGAGGACGCCAACAGTCCTCACCCACGGTCAGGTGGCGAATGAGCAGAAAACAATGCTGAATAGGGTTATTTTATATATGATACTGACATGGTTACGGCACAAAACAGCTTTTGGAGAGTTCGGGTGACCAGACGTAAGGTGAGGTAAGTGTGCCACTGCTGCCAAAATATACGAATTATTCAGTTTTTTGTATTGTATTCATCCTTGTTCTTTTGATTGTAAGTGTTTCAAACGCTTTGTTTACTTCGGTTTGATCATGAAGTGTGTTGATCATTAACTCCAATAGTGTTTAATTTATCATCACCTACCAAGATAGTGTATAGTGCAGTAGTAGTAATTGTATTTCGTTATTTTGAGATAATGCCTGGGACCACATGCAGTGTGAAAAACTGTACGAACAATAAGAATAAATGCCAATTTAATTCCATAACTTCCCACTCATTTCCTTAAAATAATTACTGATACCACGTGGAATGATCATTCTGGTCTTCGTACATATTGTTCTTTGAGTCATTAACAATATATTCTACAAAAATTGATTCATTTGTTGTATTTTTCATTTATTTCTCCTCTGCTCGGCGCATTCAGCCAATATATAGATCCATTCTACTCTTCGAAATTTGAAAATAATTTTCATAAAGTTGGCTATTCTGGCACACATTAGACGTCATCAAAATGGAGGTTTAGCCGTAACCCTGTCAGTATTTTATATAATAACCCTGTTGCTGAATAGAAAAAAGTTGCTAACCATAAAACTAGTACATTCCTCTACGATTTTCTCTCAATAAGAAATATGTTGTATGCAACACGTACGCAAATGGCTTCAGCGGACATCATCATATTCCGATTCGACCGCTAAAGCCAAGTTTAGCTTGCTTGTTCTACTGTACATTTTTGGACAAATAAATATTATTTATATATAATTGGCAAATGGAACCAGTTATATATCACCTTTTCCATTGGATAAGAGATATCTCTGAATCTCTTGAAGTAGGTGATGAACAGGAAGACGTGTGGTAAAATTCTATACAATTGGTGCAAAATACCTTCTAATTGCTCAACTTTTGGATGTATGCTCATCGATATCATCCAATCGAATAAAAGCGCTCAGTGGCGGATTCGCAGTCTTAGCCGCCCTAGGCCGTGTACTACCAGCCGCCCCCTTCTCAACTCATCATTTACCTATAATATGAATTTACTTTCTTGCCAACTTTTATCAAAATCTGTTCAGAAGTAAGACAAATCGAACAATAAAAACATTGCTAATAGCAATGTTCTAACATCTGTCTCATTGTTATAGCTCGTCTGGTATTGAAACGACCACTTTGGCCTTCTTCCCTTACCTAACAACCAATTTTTCTCGAAGATACCCGAACCATTGTCTAACTGTGGCTATTAATAGAAATTCCATAGGCGTATCAAATTATTTGGTATAGTTTTGTGATTATTGTCCGATTCTATTCAAAATGGGTATGTGGGGGTTTTCGGGGTTGGAGATTGTGAATTTTTTGTCAAAATTGAATAAATAACTAGTACCTATTTATTAATCAAACAACCCTAACCTTTCAAACGCTGCATGACGCGACACTGGTGAAGATTCGCCGTAGCATAAACAGCCACATCAAATCGTGTCCATTCGTGTTTTACCCCTCACCACCTACCAAACGGTCGTTTCAATACTGTACGAGCTCGTTCAGTATTGAAACGACCGTTTTGTAGGTAGAGGGGGAAAACAGGAGTAGACACGATTTGCTGTGCTACGGCAAATCTTCACCAGTGTCTTGGCATGCAGCGTTTGAAAGGTTAGGTTTGTTCGATTAATAAATAGGTAGTGCAGTTATATATTCAACTTTGCAATAGTTTACTCGTTACCTTGCCAAAATGCCCAGTGGTAACTACTATTCAGTAGCGGAAAAAGAACTAGGAGTGTTAGAAAAGTTATAGGAGTGTAAGTTCTCTACGTCTCGTGAATCGCCTATACCAAATAATTTAGTACGCCTATGGAATTTCTATTGATAGCCACAGTTAGACAATGGTTCGTGCATCTTCGGGAAAAATTGGTTGTTAGCTAGGGGAAGGCCAAAGTGGTCGTTTCAATACTGGACGAGCTATACCTCGTTGTCAAACGCTCGGTTCGGTCTTCGGTCGGTGAGTGCACAGAACACATACATATAGGCTTGTTTTGGTTCGCAGTTCTAGCGATTCTGAACCGTTCAAAACAGTCGCACACTCGTATATTCGAAGTGGGCTCGCACGAAGTTTTCCATGCCACGACTGTCCTGCTGCTTTGAACCGATTCAGAACCATTCTGACTGCGAACCAAATCAAACCTTATACATATATATGTGTTTTGTGGGTGAGTGGTGGACAACTTGACAAGTGGGGCAACGCGGGTGGCGTGATAGCGTTCGTTCACGGAAATACCCGAGTGAATCCCGAGACTCGTCGGTGCCATCGTAGTTGGAAGGAAAGTGACCACACAACACGAACACACACCAACCGCCCGCCGACCGCGCAATACCCGCGTGTGTCCGCTCCATCATTAACATCGTGAAAATGTTTACTTTAAATAATCAAATAAATGTAAAATAAAACATTTCAGATTTTATTACCTCATATGCTTTAGTGTACTGTTATTTAGTGTCGTCACATGTTCGCATTAGTATATTTTTTTCCTAATGTCTGGCCGCCCTAGGCCTGGGACTAGTCGGTCTTATGGAAAATCCGCCACTGCCAAAGCGCTACATCATCGTATTTGTTAACCCTCGATTACGGGGACTAAGGGCGGGTTTATCAATGCCCGGTTAAATCTGTCAGCTACGTAGCCCACAGCTATCTCTAGCCGCCAGCCAAAGTCTCAGTTACATTAGATAGCGTTTATCAATGCACCACATGACCGACTGGAGGCTAAGTGTAATTGAGCATTTGGCAACCTTGTCCGTGATATAAACGTGGGTGTAATGTTGTCAGAGTGTAAATTTCTCATTTCAATTGAGTGGTTTTAGTTTTAATTATATAAGTACCTATATATTGTTTTTTTATTTCAATAAAAATACATTATTAGTAAATTGAAATTTTGTTTATTTAAAGAATTGATATAAAAAATTATTGCTGAACAACTAACCCTCTAAAATAATTATTAATTAGATTATCCCTGGCATTGTTGATGTTGTTTTGTACAACACCTTCTGGCTGGATTTCTTCGTCAAAATCAATATTCACGATATGCATTGTGTTGGAATATCCACTGTCGGCTACTATGAGACAATTGGGAAATTCATTATATAACAACTGTCGCCTTACATTGGAATTGTCAAAAACTGTTTGATCATGTGAGGAACCAGGACAGCGTGGTACTATGTCTAAAATTTTTAAATTGGGATCCGATACTGTCTGCACATTTATGGAAAAATAACCTTTCCTATTCCTGAATGTTTCAGCATTGTTGCCCCCTAGAATGAAGATAATAGGAACCATGTAACAAGCATTATACTACTCCTGAAATACCCAATATGAATTTAATTTTCCATCCTTTTGTTTGAAATTCCCTCACCTTTTACTGATTACATCAAATGCCCCTGCCTTTTTTGTGCGAATTACAAATTCCCTAACATTTTCAGCATTTTTGAGGACAATTTTTTTGAACAGTGGGTTTAGAAAGTCGAAACCGAGTAGTAAACTCGACATCATCGAGCTCTTCAAAGGAATTCATCCGTTCTTTAACAGTATAAGGTCGTCTTTCGTTCGACACAAATTCCAATATTTCTTCAAGCTCTTCATCGAAAAGGTCATCAAGTTCCTCAAGATCCATTGCCAATAATAATGAAACGAAATACAAACCCACAGAACCTATATTAATTGAACGCTACTAAACTACTATAAATACATCAAACTGGAAGCTTTTCGATTTCGCCCCAAACGATGATAATACTTTGAAATTTAAAATTGAAATGATGAAAAATATAAAGGTTATCTATGCAAAATATAAGCAAACAATCATGACACAGTTGACAGTTAGAATCACGGAACCCCACTTTCTCGTATTTAACTGTATGTTCTATGGATAACATCAACTTGATAGTGGCAGCTAGGATCAAAGAGAGTAAACGTTATAGGAGAGTCTATTCCCCATAAGACAATGGTGACACTAATAGAAAGAGATGAAAGATCATTTGTGAGTCATAGTGACGTATATGGTAATGTCATGGCCACCATTCACTCTGGACAGTGGCGGACTAGCGCATTCCGCACTCTGGTATCTGAGAGTTACAGGCTCTTGAATGTATGTTGGACCACTCTGTATGTTACGTGGGCCACCTGTACTCATGTCCAAGTACGTCACTATGATGCGTTAATGCTACAAGATTCTGATTGGCTAGAGCTTATTAGTGCCTCCTATTCAGTTTACTCTCTTTGAGCTAGGATAGCCGAAAGTTTGACTGACAGCTAATGCAAACTGGCAGTTGATAAACAGCCAACAGCTAAGATTTAGCCGAAGGCTACAATATTTAACCGAGCATTGATAAACCCGCCCTAAGCAGCATCTCGGAGGTCAGTTAATGTTAGTGAACTTCCTCTGTGCAGCACACTCTGGATAGAAGTATTGACATGTCGGTTGTCCAAATACGACATCATTTTTAAGAGAGAAATGTTATGGGGCGAAAAAATTATTCGACACTGACAATTTCTGAAATTCGGAATTCCTCACTACATGTGCTGGCATCTAGAGACCGTCATTCTAGTAACCCGTATTTCCTAAAGAAACTGTGATAGATCGTGTAGTTTTGTCACTATATGAAACATGGACGACATCTACATTCGAGAGACCGAACCACTTTGGCATTGAACAACAGAAAGTGTATTTAAGAATGAAACCATTGTCTAAAGATACATCTATCTTTAGACAATGATGAAACGTATAGAAGACGTGTTGGATTTACAATCGATACGCAGCCGTTGTCGCTGTCATTGCATATATGTAGTAGAAGTGATTGTATTTCGTAGTTTTAAGAAAATACCTGGGCCTATGAGTGTGAAAAAGCTGTACGAACAAGTATAAGTGCAAATTTGGTTCCATAACTTTTCACTAATTTCTTAAATATGATTACTGATACCATGTGAAAGGATCTTTTTGGTCTTCTAACATATTGTTTTTTGAGGCGTTAACAATACATTCTACAAAAATTGATTCATTTGATGTGTTTTTCATTTGTTTCTTCTCTGCTCGGCACCTTCAGCCAAGATAGAGATCCATTCTACTCTTCGAAATTTGAAAATAAATTCTATAAAGTAGGCTTTCCTGGCACACATCATACGTCATCAAAATGGAGGTTTCGCCGTAACCCTTTCAGTATTATATATATAATAACTCTGACATCAATCTAAATTTTTCCGACTGCTGTGGTGACGTCAACCGCGCAGCATGTCTAAATCTGTAAATCCAACTTTAGTCCCACAGTGTATGATATACTCAGTGGAGATGTTTTGTTTTCTCCAGGAGTAAGTACTGCCAAAAATTAGAATTATTCTTGATGAAATATTTCAAAGTTGAAATGGTTCATTTCATCTAAGAAAAATACCGATTTACTTCTCAATGGGTAAATGAATCACGTGATATGTATAACATTGTGAGCTGCAAATCATGAATACGTTAAATACTAGTTGATACAATAATCTAGATGCATATCCTTTACCATTAATTGAAATCCCTTCAAATCGAACTTATCCAAGGATTATTCAGATAATTGTATTTTACTCAATATCTAATGAATATATAAGCTTAATTGAAGCTGACGAGATGTTGTTCACTGCTCGAGCGGACATCTTGACGTTTAGAGCGCCATCTCTTGACAGTTAACTTTTGTCAAGGATGTTTTTTTTAAATGATATGAAATAACATTTTATGATAATGATAAAACGATGAATAAGATATAATTTTCATTTTCAATAACATAAAATTACGATACTGATATTCAACAGTACTAGTAAAAATGCATTTCATCACGTGACTCCCCATTTTTTTTCAAACTGCTCTATGCTGTCCTTCAGATATCGCATCATTCGTGAAAATTGCAGATATTCAAAGTTTGTCAGCTCTAACATGTTCCACTCAGATGGATTTGTTTTCATTCAGAAAAAAATAATTCAAATTCACTCTTTCATTGTTTTTCAGATAAATGATCGATTGTAGTACCAAGAAAATGAATCGTACAATGATCGTACCATTCCTTCCTTTTTTTTGGTCAGCGATAATAGAAATAGATGTCGCTGCCAGTTTGTGTTGCATTCTCCAGTGCAGAGTTCCATGGCTTATAGTTCTGTGCAGCGCTGCCGTTTTGAGAGTAATTACTCCATTTGTAAGCAATTCGAAAGCTTTGGAGTAATCGTGGAGTAATGACGATTTGTAAGGATTTTGTAAGCATTTTTCACTAAGGACAAAGGAGTGGGAGAGAAGTGTAATCTTCTGACTACTTGTGTTTGTTTCGTGTTGCACATGGTCAATGACATGGTACAGAACTCTTTCTTCACGTTTCCCGTCTTTGTCCATAGCAGTTTGCTAGTTTAAGTTCTGTGTTATGTTTGTTTATTGAAATTCTAAATTGACATGACATGACATATCTGAAATATTTTCTCAGCCTCAGGCTTCTATGAGTTTTCTCATTGTTTAGATTATACCATGGTTTTATCAACAGGTTTAAGTGCTACCAACCCAACTTCTGACCTAGCGCAGAGTAGATAATGGGAAACACGAATGTTTTCATTTAAATTTTTCTTTGCCTCAGTTCGATCCTCAAAAATTACATTTTCTAAAAATAATTTCTCAAATCCCAATATTTTGTAGAAATTTTCAAGTTGAAAAGTGCCCCCTAATTCAAACTCGATTTGACCTTCACTTGGATAACTTTCCCCAAACACTAGCGCCAATTGTGGTTGTTTCAGGAATATTGATAGTCAATACTATTTCTTTGAACCCAAAACTAAATTCAACCACACTTTTAATGTGATGTTTCATTATCAACTGAAAACATTCTGATGATAAAAATATTAACACAACACATAAACGGAGGCAAATGAGATTATAGTTGACAGTAAGAAGTTATGAAAAAATTGGCATTTTAAGTTTCGAATTTTGAAAAACACCGAACATTTTTTCGATTTCTAAGTTTCTTGCTGAGCTTTCTAGGTAGTAATCATTATGTGCGAATAAAAATATTTCAGAAAGGGGGCACATGCGTGTTCCCTATTGCAATGGACATTTGTGAATATGTGCTTCTACCCTTCTAGACTAGTTTGTTCTGGTCTCGATTCAGAATCAGAATCTATCAGAACAAGTCGACCCTCGAAATTATCGATATATACTATAGATTATGTATAAATTAAGTTTGTAAGGATTTTGTAAGCATTCTCAACATTCTGGGAGTAAAACTCCGCATTTTGACAGAAGCTGGTCAGCATATTGTATACTTTCAATTGGCAGCACTGGTTCTGTGAGTTCCTCCCAAAAACCAAAAACCATGAGTATAACCTCAATCAAACTCGAACGTTCTGCTGCTATTCACGCTGTTGTAAAGTACCTGTTCTCTAATGGTTTATAGACGGAAAAAAACACATTACGGAGACACTCATTTGAAGAGAAGATGGATGACAAAGCGTAGAACCAGAGATCTCGATCAGGTAAGGTTATATAAGTTCTACCCAAACCATATTTCAACTCTGAACTGTTTTAGATTGACGAAGACATCCGCCCTGAAAATTCTGAGAAGCTACAGAATCAAGAAGTTGACTTTGATAAGCCAGGGGCGGCTCAACATTATTGTGTACATTGCGCTCGATACTTCATAAACATAACGGCTTTGCAAGATCATTTCCGCACCAAAGTTCACAAACGAAGGCTGAAAGCATTGGAACTGGAACCCTACAGTATCGAGGACTCCGAAAGGGCTGCTGGACAAGGGAGTTGGAGAGCTCCAGTAAAGAGGAAAATCGAAACGCAACAGGAAGTTGATAAAGTTGAACCTGAGGAGTCGAGTAAAAAAATGAAAATTAACGATGATTTGTAAATATAGTGGACTTTTCAATAATAATTTTAGGAATTTTGTTAGAAGGTATACCTCTGCTCTGTATATAACCGGGGAAAAAGCTCAAAAGAACTTTGCAGTCTTAACACCGGTAGTAGATTTTGATGAGAAATTGATCAACAAAGATAGTTTGAGGAATAATATAGCAAAGCGCGGGTTGGGAATTGATATCGAACAAATTGAAAAAAAGTGGACGTTTTTTAAATCCATAGAAGAGCGCAAGCAACATTTGGAAACTACTAGAACAGAAATTAGTGTTGCCATTTCAAACTTACTCAAAATCTCAGATTCGAAACGAGACGATATTGAGAGACTGAAACTGCATGCTAGAGTCGTGAAAGATGACCTCAAAAACCTCAAAGATGCTTTCTATGGAATTGAGGAAGACACTATGTTGAAAATTCTGAGTTTACCGAATGATCTTCATGAAAAAACACCTGAAAAAGAATCAGTAATTTATAGCTCCCCAAATTCGAACATTAATGGAAAAAGTTCCAAAAACCATATTGAAATCGCAAAATCGAATGATTACATCCAATATTTCAATCCTTCCACTTATTATTTGAAATCAAATGCGGCTCTGTTCGAAATTAGCATTCTTAATTATTTCAGGCAGTGCTTGTTGAAATCGGGTCATGTTCAGTTTTCTAACCCAAGCTTTTGTCGCAGTATAATTGTCGAAGGGTGTGGGAATAGCTCAGGGGAAACCTCTGATGTATTCACGTTGGAAGAAGAATCCTCGTCTAAGAATGAAATCAATCGTTTGCACTTATGCGGCTCGTCTAATTTATATCCTTTCATGGCATATTTCACAAGACACGCTCTTCAGCAATCCAGCCTTCCACTGAAATATTTTTCAGTGGGAAAAAAGTATACACCAGTTCTAACCGATTCATCCGCGAGTCTATTCAATTTAAGCCAAGAAGCAGTTTTGAATACATTTATCGCTGTATCGGAAGAGGATGACATTTTGGATTCAATCTTTGAAGAAGTCTCTAAGATTTATGAACCATTAGGTTACCATTATAGGCTGACCTTGTTGCCGGCGAATAAACTGGAAAAATCGGAGAGCCTCAGGTTATCGATTCAAATGTACTCCAATTATTTACAGAGCTATGTGGAAGTTGGGAATGTTTCTCTTTATGAAAATTAAATTGTTCAATTAATTCTAATAAAGGTAAGAGATATCCAAGGTAGTTTCAGGTACTTGTTGAATGTACCAAAATGTTGGGTTTTTTTAAAAGTATTTGGATTTAGTCTCTATACCCATGAATAACCTAATGAAATAATGAGTTGATTTTTTTATACAGTAGGAGTAGGTTAATATGAATATGGTTAATCATGTATTCTGGTTGAAATAAAAAATAACAGATCATCCCGTTTATTGCTTTCCTCATATAAATAATAATTTTGATTGATTCGTTTGAAACCATGAACAGATAAAATCAGATGTGGAATCATCTGCGACTGAAAGATAAACTTCAGTCACTATCTTCCAAAGTTCAAGATAACCTCTTGTGGGGTATTCATGTTGAAAAGGAAAAAATTCTCAATTGAATAGAGATTTTTCTGGTGAGGCCTCCTTGGAAAATATTTTTCTTTGTCTCATTCCTCTACATGAGTTCTCAATTAAAACTAGAATAGATAATCAAATAATCTGAATGAAAATGTAAATTTACAATTTCGAATTTTTTCAGTTGAGGCCCTTTCAAAATATCTATCAGATTTTTCCAATAATCTAGATCAGTTCGATTCATGATTGTATTGCTAATTTTGAATAAGCTGAAACCGAGTTTAATTCCCTATAAGGTGATTACAACATGTCCTCATCTGAGAACACATTCCTAAGGTTCCCTATCGGGAGTGGAAGACAAACAACAAATTATGATGTTTTTTCAAAATTGATCTCAAAAGTGCATATCGAGTAAAAGCGGTTCATTTTACTACAGGAAGTAAATTAAAAATGGCGCTATGTCGTTACTTCTTTCACGGAATTTCCAATTTTCGTTGTTAGATGACGCTTCGGGAGTATAATTGTCTAATGTTTGTTGGCATCAATATCATGTGCTGATTTGTGGGCTGCATAATAGTGCTCACACAATTTAATATTTTATTCGGAGCTGGATATCCATGGAAATCTTTTTTGCAGAACGAGGAAACATGCATTGAGGCATGTATATAAGAACTAAGTATATATATTTGATTTATTTTGGGACATAGATTTATACTTATTGCAATATACAAGGTGTTCCATATAAAATCTCGCGGGCAAATATCTGGGAAATGAAAGAGGATATCCATATAGGCCAATTTCTATTCTTCCAATTTTTTTCGAAAATTTTAGAAAGACTGATGCATGTAAGACTTTTCGATTATCTTGAAAATAATCTACTATACGAAGGTCAATATGGTTTTCGCAAATCCGGGGACACAGAGGTGGCAACGATGGATGTTATTACCGAAATTCAAATTGATAATAATAAAAAATGTAGTATGTTATCCTTCAATACTGTTGATCATGAAATTCTGCTAAAAAAATTATTTAACATTGGAATCAGAGGAAACCTCAATTGGTTCAAAAATTATTTGTATAATAGAAAACAGTATGTTCAAATGGGAAATCATCAGAGTTCTTTAAAAAATATAAAGTGTGGAGTACCACAAGGTTCCATTCTTGGTCCTGTACTATTCTTAATATATATATATATATATATATGAAAGATAGTAATATCGAGGGGATTGTTAAAAACAAAATGGAAGGAATTTAA
Organism: Gonioctena quinquepunctata; assembly: GCA_018342105.1. Lineage (NCBI taxonomy): Eukaryota > Metazoa > Arthropoda > Insecta > Coleoptera > Chrysomelidae > Gonioctena > Gonioctena quinquepunctata. The sequence goes on along the minus strand of JAFIRS010006278.1, from coordinate 27,342 downwards.
TGGACATAACCCTCGCAGAAAAGTGTTAACCGTAGACACGTGTTTCGGGCTCTCGGCCCTCATCAGTACGGTGGAGAAGTGCAAGGATGAACAACACTTGTTAGAAAACGACAAATCAACGGGGTCAACAAACAAAAGCCAGCCGCTCATTTTGTGATTTCGGTGAGCAGACCCTGAATTCCAGGGCAACAACCAACGTCACCACGGAGGCAGCTATAGCTACCTGCGTGACATCCGAGTCCAGGAATATGAATATGAAAGATAGTAATATCGAGGGGATTGTTAAAAACAAAATGGAAGGAATTTAATGGACATAACCCTCGCAGAAAAGTGTTAACCGTAGACACGTGTTTCGGGCTCTCGGCCCTCATCAGTACGGTGGAGAAGTGCAAGGATGAACAACACTTGGTAGAAAACGACGAATCAACGGAGTCAAAGGGTCCTCTTATTTAGAGATCCATCACTAGGCGCCATCCGTTATGGCGTCGCGGCACCGACGTATTTTTTTTAAATGGCACCTCAGATTTTTCGATGCTTTTTTGGATTCTGCATCAATTTCTGAATTATCAAGTGATAAAGCACACTCAGTTTCCCTTGAATACTGATGAAAAATGGCAATTTTATTACATATTATAAAGAGGACCATGAATGTGTCAAAATAAAAAGCAATAATACCAGTTTAATTGATCATCCAGTTATAATTGTATTTCCTGTTCAATTTCATCTAGTTGTGTGTTACTGTATAATCGCAGACAATACAAACTAAAACAAATGTTTCAAATTAACAAAAAATATTTTACTTTGAACTAAACTCGAAACTCGACCACCATGATAATTACGAAAAAATTAAACTGATAACATAAATTGATTTAGTAAGTGTTCAAATTGCACCCCTCACGTAGAATACATGTTGTATCTTCTTGTTAATTCTCAATTCGTTACAGCTGAGAGCGCCGCTCGCGATATGGAAGCACAAACATTTGTGATACTATTTTTAAATCATCCACATCTTCTGGACGCCGCATATGAACTAAGTCTTTGATAAATCCCCTCAAAAAAAAATCCAGTGGAGTCATATCTGGACTTCGAGCTGGCCATGGTGTTTGGATCCTTATTTCCAATCCAATTTTTATTGAAAGTTTCATCCAGATATTGGGTAATTGTTCTGGTATTATACGGAGTTGCTTCGTCTTGTGGAAACCACATATTGAGTTGAGATTTAGCAACACATGTTGAAGGGAAAGCAAGTATAGTTTAACTATTTTCAATTGCAGAAGCTGTTTCTATAACGGAACGAAAAATAATGTTACTACTCGTAAACATTCTCCGTCGCCGAACGGAAGATCAAAAGAGCCGACAGTCAACGTGGCTTTGAGTGACAGCTGTCTAGTTCTACACCAGATTCGCATGAGCCAATCAAAACGGACCGCAAGCCAATGATAATGCTTGTAGGTGTGTACATACGTTGGAGGCCAAGAAAATTCATAAATCACGAGTTATATTTGAGTATGAAGAGGTCTGAATAAATAAAAGCCAGTAGCGTCTCTGGTCTGGGATTGAAATAGGTTTTGAAATATTCTATAGTTCTGTTGTGTTTTGTTGGAAAATATGGCTTTTTTTCCGACTATAGGAAAATGAAATTATGATGATCCGATTGCCTATTAATACATACTTCCTCGCTTATGGCATATTTTTTTATGTAAATGTATCTTTAAAATTTTTAAAATATTAAATATCTGAATACAATTAGTTATCTCCACCTCTGCTGCTCAAAGGATTGATATCTCGTTTCTAGAGTCAAATGAAAGTTCACGTCAGACCAGTAGTGATAATTATGTCTGTTTATTATACCGATGTCTGAATATTTGTTAGTATGTTAATATATTATTATTTTTCAATAAATTTAATACTATTAGAAATAAATCTGAAACCATGTATACCAGTTAATAACTGTTTGATTATACATATTTTTCTATTTTTAAACTTATAATGTACCATTTTCATTATATACATAATTGTTGTAACATTAGATATGAAAATTAATAAATTTTTAAATAAATCACTATCATGAATACGAGTGGACAACCATGCAATGAAGTACAACCTCTTATCAGCATCTCCTGATGATGGCTATAAAAAAAAACATAGATTATTATTTACCTGGCCGTAGTTCTTGATCCAAATGTATTTTGTAGGGGTGGAATTTGTTTTTTGACAAAATACGTTCTATTGACGATTTCGAAATATCACAATTCATTGCTTCTTCGCTGATAGAACAATGTGGTTCCAATATGCAACAGTATGATTCTCATCTGTAGCTGTTTTTTTATTTGTTCGCATCCGTTCATTAAAACATGCATTTTGTGCCAGATATTTAGCTAGGCTAGTGAAAGTTTCGTCTGACTAATCTTCTGTCGGGATGCCGAATAGCGTACCTATATTCTCACTGCCTCTTTTGCATTCCTTCTTGTTTCGCCATAAATACATCGTATCTAACTTTGCTGCATTCGAAAAGTGAATCATTTTTCTATTCTACGAAAAACCATCACAAAATTGAATGCAGTTTCGTAAAATCTGACAGATTGATAAATACTCGTATATTGATTTTTATTTTGTCACATTCATGGCCCTTTTTATATAATTTGCAATAAAATTGCAATTTTTCTACAGTAGTCAAGAGAAACTATGAGTGTCATATATCGCTGAATTCAGAATTTAATGCAGAACTAACGTATGGTGCCTGCTGATGGATCTCTATATAAATAAAAGGACCCTGAATATGGATATTCTTTTTCATTTCCCATATATTGCCCGCGGAGTTTTATATATTAACAAATATTCAGCAATTTTGCCTAGCATTTTCATACCCGTATTCGTTCTTCATTTCTAACTTGGAATAAATTCAGTAACTCAAAGACAGTTGTTTTGTTAGAAATATGCTCGGACAGGTCGATTTTTATTTTGAATTGCGCTCGTTTCGATGTAAGAAAATGTTATACAGCATGTCTCAAATTTGAGATGTGACGTCATCGACTATTTTTTTAAATGACAATCCAAATTTCATTATGACTATTCTTGAAGAGTATGGTAAGTTATACATGCGTACCAAATACCAAATTTTTATTCCTTGTCGTTTGACAGATATTTAACAAACATCAACTAATTCGAAAATGAGATTCACCTGATCTATCTGATATCAACTCAAATATGTTTCTTCAATAAATGCTCAAAATGTTGTCCATTAACCTACTGACAATATTCCAAACGGAATTTGAACTCGTTTTGAACATTTCGAATTACTTGGGCGGAAATTAGTCTACACTCCTGTCGTTTTCGTTCTTGTAATTGCTCAATGTTTTGCTGTTAAAAACCTTGCTTTTCAAGTACCCCCATAAGAAATAGTCCATAGGTGTTTAATCCGGAGATCTGGGAGGCCATTCAACAGCTCCTCTTCTACCAATCCATCTGCCTGGAAATACATCATTCAGATACGCACAGACAGGTATTTTTAAATGGGGAGGCGCACCGTCTTGTTGAAACCAGATGTTTCTATTCGGGAAATCGGCTTCATCCGGATCAGGAAACAGAGTAGCCAAAGTCGGATCTAGTTCTTCCCGCAAGAATTCTAAGGGCGGGTTGTAACACGACAGGTTAACTTCTGGTTTTCTTTAATCATTGGTTATTGTTGATTGAGTCGTTGTATGACTGAATTGTTGAAGTTAACCAATTGGTTAACTGTCGATTTTCTTACCATCCCATTTTGACGGTTTAACTAAGGTTCTGACCATAAAACAATGAAAATTTATTTGTTCTATGTTTCTGTCTCGGACATTTGGGTATTTATTTTGATAGTGAGCCAACAGCTAACCTAAAAATATCAGCCAAAATTTTTTGGAAAATAATTGAAAATATGGATATTCAAGAGGGGTCTCGAAGAACTGAATTTAACAGACGACGAAGACTTTTGAGAACTTGTTGAATTAGAATTGCTCCAAGGGCTCCCCGAAATTTTAGAATGAGGGATAATAACTTTTAGTGGAATGACGAGGAATTTAGAGCTAGATTTAGGTTATCTAAAAGATACAGTGGAACTAATAATTGAGGAAATAAGAGAAGCTATTTCATGCATTAGATATGAGTAAGTAATATTTCAAATGTACCAAAACACTATCTCATAGTACTTTTTCAGAGTTACAAATGAAGAGAAAGTTTTAATTACCTACTTTAAGATATTTAGCGACAGGATCAACATTACAAGCTGTTGGAGATTACAGGTATTGTTGAAACATCTGATGCTCTAATTATGCTTCATAGGTATTAAATACATATTTTTTATATTTTCAGGCAAGCAGAATAATTCATAAAGTTGTTACAACTATAGCAAGACTACGTCCACACTTTGTTAAAATGCCAGAATCGGAAGAAGTGAAAAAGGCCCAGGGGGAGTTTTACAACATAAGCCATTTTCCAAGATGTATAGGTGCACTGCACTCATGAAAATACAATCTCCTGGAGGAGATAATGCGAGACATTCAGAAATAGAAAAGGATATTTTTCTTCAATGCGCAAGCTTTAGGCAAAGTGGAATTTATCAACAAAATATAGTATGTAGGTGGCCAGGATCTGTTCATGAAACAACAAATATTAATTTGGTGTTACCCGATATTACCCTCGTTTCAATATGAACAATTTGGTTGAGATAATATAATTACTCAATAGTTTCAGGCATGTTGAACCAATTATGGAAATATGTTGAAGTTAACTATTATTTTCTTCTCTGAATTCGTGTTGATTCTTTTTCTCATACTAAGTGATTCCTGAACAAAATACAATAACAATAAGCAAAGATAAATATTTAAAAATTTAATTTCCCAACATACCCTTAAACATTAACAAAACTACTACATTTTACATAATAAAAGATCTTTGATTTAATCAGAGTTCTTTCAACAACTTTTGCCTCAACTTCAATATTAATATTTTGACTTCATGTTTTTCTTGTATCATTACCATATTTTTTTCATTAACCCTCTATTTTTTGTTCAGATCTTGTTGTTTTCTTCATTCTACAAATCTCAATCAATGAATCACAGTAATAATACTTTGAATTACAACACAACCTAACCTTTCTAATTTTACCTATGACATTATTCTGAGGAATATTCAGGTTTACCAACACAAAATTGATGGTTTACGTGATCTACCCAATCTTTCATGTACAACAGAATAATTGAACTCCGTCGAGAGTTAACTATTGGTCCCAATACCAATTGGTTAATGGATTACAACCCGCCTAATATCTATCTTCATTGAGTTCCCGCAAACTGAATAGTGGTGAAAGACGGCCGTTGCTGTGACTGAGGTAAGATGGCCACCCGATGGTAAATTTGGAATGATATCAGTTTGCGTTTGACTGAACATACGCATATTCATTATGGACAGAAATTACCCGTTGACGATTTGCGATAATTGCGCTGATGTCGTTTTGACACAGTATGGGGCATTACGCGCCGCTCCACTGCGACCTCTGTAATGAAAATGCAACATTGACATTATTGAATATCACGTTGGCAGTTGGCCCCACTGCTGATTTCGTGTAGGATGTCAAATTGCGTATTTCCTTTTGTCTGGTCATTGGCATTGTGGTATATGGTCATGAAAAATAATCATAGTGACGAGAGACGGGAATTTTTTCAGATTCGTGTGTTGTCATATTAGGTGAAATATTTTTCCAGGCCAGTTTGAAATGCAATATCTGGGAAACCATTTGAGATAGAATAAAAATATTTGAAATGGAGAAAAAGTTGTCTGTTTAGGTAAATAGGAACAATCTGGCTCTACAGTTTCAGAAATCCTCTACAATTAGTGGCTTCAGAGAGTGGAAACAGTGAAATGTATATATCTAGTCCATGAATCAGTCGATACTGAATGTTCGGTGAATTTATTGTGTATAATAATGACCTATCTTCCTGACAGGTCTCTCCATGTAGTGGTCGATGGAGTTTCATCTGACACTCTACTCATAGATGCTGGTGTTCCGCAAGGATCTATTCTCGCACCAACACTATTTCTACTTCACATCAACGACCTGTTGAAAGCAACTTCATGTCCAGTACACAGCTTTGCCGATGATAGTACCCTTCATACCGCTTTCTCTTCCAGGGCTATATCAGCTCGTGAAACCAGAAATGAACGAGGAAGAAATGTTAATAATATAAATATGGACTTAGCAACAATTCTCGAATGGGGATCTAATAACTTGGTAGAATTCAATGCAAACAAAACACAAGCATGTCTTTTCTCTATATCAGCTCGTGAAACCAGAAATGAACGAGGAAGAAATGTTAATAATATAAATATGGACTTAGCAACAATTCTCGAATGGGGATCTAATAACTTGGTAGAATTCAATGCAAACAAAACACAAGCATGTCTTTTCTCTATATCAGCTCGTGAAACCAGAAATGAACGAGGAAGAAATGTTAATAATATAAATATGGCAATACCACTGAAGCATCCATATCGATGCTTGGTATTCTATTAGCAATAACCTTTCCTGGGAAAAAACACGTGAGGTCCATTGCCAAAAGTGCATCCAAAACTTGGTTTTTGTTTCGTGCCAAGAGCTATTTCACCCCAGTCAGCTGCTTATGATCTATAAGGCACAGATCCGACCTGTCCTGGAATACTGTTATATTTGGAGTGCGGCACCTAAACATATCCTGAGGCTATTGGATTCTGTCCAAAAGGGGGAATTCGTCTCGTCGGTGATGCCTCGCTTACAAACTCGCTCACTTGTCTGGAACACCGTAGAAAGTTGGCGATTTGTCTCTATTTTATAGATATTTTCATGGGCGATGCTCTTCTGAAATATCAACAATCGTTCCTGCTTTGACAGTCTCTCCGAGATTAACCCGTCAAGTTCAGTCATCCACCCTTCGTGGTCACTTTGGAGACCTGCAGAACATCACTTTCCAAAGACTCGTTCATCCAACGAACAGCGAGGCTTTGGAACTCATTGCCTAGGGAGGTGTTCCCCGAGGCATACAACCTTCAGAAATTTAAGAAGAACACCAACTCCTACCTTCTTTCCCTAGGTTCCCACGATGTTCTCTGAACATTACAGGATATTCCTTTTCGTGGGAACCAGAACATAAAAAAAACCTAATTTCACTGTTTTCGAAGATATAATGCTAGATTGTTCTTAGTCGCTTATATGGGCCATTTTGTTTTCATTGACATCCCAACAGTGAAATGACGCGGTTGATTAGTAGGATACCCGCAATCGCACCATAATCTGTACCATGCATCTTGACTCTGTCTACCCGCTGAAGTCCCGCTATGTATTAAAGCGGGTGGTAGTCTGGAGGCCTACTGGTGGCCGTTGCGACACGGGCTAGCCGGTCCGACGACGTATCATGATTATGGCCCGCTTATGTCGTCTGTCGGCTGTTTGTAAAGGGCCTCTAGAGGCCCACGCGTAACATGTTTGCTGGGCTTTGGACGAAAATTGGTCCTATTACTCGATTACCAACAGTCCCTGCCCAAACATGAACTTTTGCTGTATATTGAGTGTGGCCTTCCCTCATCCAGTGTGGGTTGTTGTCTGCCCAATAACGACAATTTTGACGATTTACCTCACCATTTAACGTAAACGTTGATTCGTCAGAAAACAGGACGTTTTCTATGTTAACAACATTTCTGTATAGTAGATCGTTCATTTCTTTGCAGAATTAGATTCTTCTATCCGGATCATCTTCGGAGAGTTCCTGGAGGATTGTAATTTTATAAGGATGAAATTTATGGTTTTCAGAATTTTCATCACTGAAGACTGGCTAATTTCGAGTTCCCTAGCTATCTGCCTAGTGGGAACATGATGATTTTCTTCAACAGAGAGGAGAACATTCATTTCGACATCTTCATTGAGGGTACTCTGACGATAATTCTTTGTTTTTCTTAAATGCCCATTTTCTCGAAACTGTTTTTCAATCTTGCTTATGGTACTCTGCGATATGGGTGGTAAATCAGGATACTTCTCTCTGAATAAATGAATAACTTCATTTTATGTTCTCGTCCTATCTCCGTAGCCAATCATCTTTAAAATTTCAATCTTGTGGGTTTCAGTCAAGTACGGCATTTTGTTAGATTTTTCAACAAACGTCGTTTCTCACAAAACGACAAACTAATAACCTTGGTAAATATCCTCGCTCGATACGATGCTACTCTCTTTACCTATTTTTATTTAACTTTTTTGTTTGACATTGTCAACATCAACCCAGTTTGACACAAAATTATAAACACATACCTCTTGACATAAATCAGGGACGGACCGAAGGCAAATTATTGGGGGGGAAATATGGATTTTCTCCCAACTTCATAACTGAACAACTAAAAAAATAGGTCACACCCCACTTTTTGTGAACGACACCTTGTTTATGTGCTGTTAAATTCGTCCTTAGAGTCCCATTGTCAACTCCCAACTTGCCAACTAGTGATGACCGATCTCCCAACTCACCAACTATTGTGGGATGTGCGTCCCCCTTCCCCCACTTCCCCATGGGCCTATCCCTGTCAATTTTTTTAAAGTCGGATTCCTTCATTTCTCGCATTAGTTGATGTTTGTTACATATCTGTCAAACGACAAGGAATAAAAATTTGATATTTGGTACGCATGTGTATCTTACTATACCATTCAAGAATAGTCATAAAAAAATTAGGATTGCCATTAAAAAAATAGTCGATGATGTCATATCTCAAACGAGCGCAATTCAAAATTAATTTCGACCTGTCTGGGCCTATTTCTAACAAAACAACTGTCTTTGAGTTACTGAATTTATTCCAAGTTTGAAACTCGCACTGTATGTATATTCCTCGTGTTCCACATGAACCTATCCTCGGACCTATTTTGTATTTAAAATTGGAACTTGCAAGGACATTCAAATTCATTTGCGGAAGATACTTCTATGATTTATTATGGAAAAAATATATAAGAGATACAAAATCAATTTGAACATAACCTAAGTTTGATAACTTTATGGTTACGGGATCATAAATCACCACTGAATGTAGAGAAATCTGTATTCACGTACATCTCAAAAAGAATCATTGCTGATGAACAAATTGATCCACTAACGTTTGATGATTTGTGCATAAAATAATCGATTTTCAGAAAAAAAAATTACCATTACCATTTTTGGAACAAACTTCTAAATTTTATAAACTGATGGATCTGTCAGACATTGATTCTCTATTCAAATAGTAGATATGAATTTTTATCCATGTCACCAAAAATAAAAAACATTCTAAACTCACATTCTGATTACCGTAAATATCACACTAGAAATGTAATCATTCGAAAACTGAAATAAGAAAAAAATCGTTAAAATATTTTAGAATAATTCATTATAATAGCTTACCTGACAAAATAAAAAAAGGTAAAAACTGAACTTGAGAAATACATTTTATCAACAGTAGAGAAAACTATGGCTTCATGATTTATATTAACTGTAAAAAAATAATTTTTATATTCTATTTGTTCGTCTGTAATGATGATGATAATAGTAAGGAGCAATGGATTTTGAACTAATAATCTCATCAAGATGTTTGTTTGAAATCGTTTCCAAAATTCCACACACACACACAATACTAAAAAGCGGAAAATAATTATCTAAATAATTTTTTTATAATATACCACGGTTTTAAAACGGACTTATAAAATAATATCACTATACACATTTATATCCCCATATAGATTCCTAATACATTATCGTATTTGTAGCTGTTGATTAGGTATTGATAAATTAAAAAAAATTGTTAAAATATATTAATTTGTTATAAATATGAAACAATGTAAAATAATTGATGAATTAATAATCTAGAGCACAAATCAGTGCCACTCCCCTTTGATCCAGTGTTGTTCTGGCTGTGCACTGGGAATTTCTATCGCCAAAACGTAATTAGTTGAATGCCCAGTCGTCGATAAAGTCCCTGCTCTCGTGAGAGTCTTGTATACAGGGCAATCATAAATGTCATCTGATTTTGTGTGGTGCTCTTCTGGCTTCAGCCACACAACAGGCATTTCTGGAAAAAAATTTCTTTTTTTAGTAGGCAATTGACGAAGTAAGAAAATGTTTCGCTTTGAACAGGAAAAAACAACAGTTGAATTCAGTAGTCTACACGTATTCAGCTATCGAGGAAGCAGATATCTTCAATTATCAAAATCATATTCAATTTTTAGAAACCCAGATATCTCGTTATTATATAAACTAAAACTAATGTAGTGGAGGTAAATATGGCCCAGCGGGTAATATGGCCCAAAATCACTAGTGCAAAACCTGAAGCATTTATCAGCGATCTGGCAACGTCAGATAACTGCCTGTATACGTCATTATCAACGATTGTTCGAGCGACCGTCAGGCGCCACGGTTTTGCACGCGCAGCAGCTAGTTGGATTCTGACTGTGCGGCAGTTGTTATGATTTTTTGGCAAATTTTTTCGACCACGTTTTTACGCAGAGATCCACAGTGAACGGTCTGCACTCAAATTCAAGATGGCGAACGAGTTTTGTGATTATGGTCCGATTCAATACAAAATTGGTATGTGGGGGTTTTCGGGCTCGGAGATTATGCACAATTTTTGTGAAAATTTATAAATTCAAGATGGCGGGAGATTCAAAATTGGTTTGCCGATGTTTTCGGGGTCGGAGATTATGAATTTTTTGTCGAAATTTATGAATTTAAGATGGCGGCACCAAGATGAAGACCGAGTTTCGTGATTATGGGCCGATTCGATTCAAAATTGGTATGCGGTGGTTTTCGCGGTCGGAGATTTTGAATTTCGTGTCAAAATTTATAATTTCAAGGTGGCGGCCCCAAGATTTGGGACGAGTTTTCTGATTATGGCCATATTTTATTCAAAATTGGTATGCGGAGGGTTTTCAGGTTCGGAGATTTTTTTTGACTTTTATATTTTTAAATTGGGTGGGTTTTTGTGGTCGGATATCATGATTTCCTTCAGCTCAAAACCTACAGGGAAGAGACCTTGTAATAACGATGATCTATTATAAATGAACAGATTAAGGCGAACTTACTAAAAAGCAAAAAATAAAATAACTAACAAAAAAACTTGTTACAGACACGCTTTTATTCAAGCCGTGTACTAAAACGTATAAAATAAGTTTGAGTCATCCCTGACAATGATTTAATAATTTTTTGTTGAATTGTTTGGTTTCAAAAAGCTTGTGCGAATTGTAATAAAATTAATACTTCGACAAGTTGTTACTTTCCAACCAATCATTGTCCGATGAAATTAATTGGTACCTACTTTTATGATTACTTTGTAAAAATCAAATATTTTCCTACTTACCAACCAATCACTGTCCAATCAAATTAATCAGTACCTACTTTTATGAACACTTCTCGCGACAAGCTTTTTGAAACCAAATAATTCAACAAAAAAATAAATACATCATTGTCGGCGATGACTTAAACCTATTTTATACGTTTGCGCATATGAGTACTATTTTTCAAATGTGTAATGAAATGTTGCTTAAGTTTTGAGCTGTGTTCATTCATTGTTTCAATACTTGTTACGTTTATTTATGTTCCTGACTAGTTTGATGAATTTTTCTGTATTTGATTTTGCGAAAACAACTTTAATATGGCCCAAGTGCAGTGCAAAGAATTTTCACATATAAATCTCCGAATTATATTCGTATATCAGCCACATACACTATTGTTGTTGAAAAAAATATCGTTTAACATATTCAGGTTCATTGAAAAAAAAAATTATTACATTACGATAGGCCATATTTGCCTCCACTACCTCATATCGTTTTACCTAATTAGATATTAATTAAACATTGTGATGTGGCTCTTGAAATCAACAGTGTTCAACACAATGATTCAAACATATTTTCGAATAATCTAGTACCAAAAAAAATACTATTATTGGGCAATGATTCGTTCATTGTAGTGGTATAATTCACCGAAAACTATGAAGAATTATAGAAAAATAAAATTCGAAATGAAGCTGAAACAATATTCGTTATTCTGAAAGGATATTTTTCCATACATTCCTTCATTCTTTTCATTCAAATTATTGATAAAAAAAGCTCCAGTCAATGAAATTAACTAATAATAGGAACTCATATTCGATTTATAACAAACCATTCATTTATAATAGGGAATAGTGAACAGTGAAGAGTAACGTTATGGAAGAACCATGTTTCAATTAAGATTGACAGAAACCTAACAAGATGTATAGTGATCTCACCAGTATAGAGTTCTTTCGGATTTGATTCATCAAGCAGCATTTTATTGTCATTCCAGCGTGCTCCTTCTAAAAATAAGCCCCAGATGCAACATCCATCCCTTGGCCTTTTCGTAACTGCACTATCCATCACCTGAACGCAGAATTTAATTGTTCTAACTGCTATTGTTGATGGAATATGAGTATGAGAGCAAAAGTGTTTCATAAAAAATAAGATATTTTTCTTTCTGAATAAAATACGGCGCAGTACTGTTTTAGACTTTTAATTCCATTAGGAATGTCTGTTTTGAAATATATCACAAAGATCTACTTTAGGAGAATCTCGTCCTTCTCCAATTATTTGTATAGCTTGTTGTAGTCCTTTCCGTGCTTTCTGATTATAGGCGCGCTCTACCTCTAAATATTCCCCATCACTTGAACACTTCATCGGCACAAAAAGTTGTCAAACATCCCTTTCGAGATCTACGTCTTGAAGAGATTATTAGGCCACCAAACTTCTCGCGACTCTCCGAAAAAATGAAAATAATACCAAAAATCCTCTGAAATATTATCTCGAGCTTACAATCTCGTTCGCGCCCAACGACATTATGACCCCTTTTCCTGGATCCATTGCCCCGACTGTACTCCCGATATTGGTATATCAGCATTTCGATAAAAATGCTTGAGATAGAAATGTATTCCCATAGACTGTACGTTCTCGACTAGTTGAAAGAAACCATTCTCACGATGATCTTTCAGGCTGCACCCGCAGAGATAATTTTCCCCGTGATATGACTTCCTCCGATGGAGATTTCACACTAAAATAAAGTTATTTCCCAAGAATAATTTCAATAATCAAATCTACTTTCCTATGGACTAACTTATGCATGGTACGCCAATGAGATCACAATGGTGTACACTATTACATAATGATAATGATGAAAAATTGAATAGAAAACTGAAAAAGCCAAATTTGGAATCCAAGTATTGTAGTTTAGAAACTAGTAATTGCTTTCTGGAAAACCTTTGGACTATATCGTAGTCAGAGAATAACGATTCCTATAAAAAATATACAACTAGTCAAATTCTACTATTCTTTTCCCATTGGAGTGGGTACAATGTTTTATTCAGAACAATGTTTGAATAATGTCCCCGTAGTATTTGTATGCCCATTCTGAATTGAGGTTCACTTGCAAAAATAAAGGATACCTCGATAAAAGTATTTATTATATCTAATATATCACGTGGAAACATATTTACTAACCTGAAATGCAAAATTAATGGTATCGATGGAAACCACATATCTTCTGGCGTAATTCTGTAAGGTTCCAGTCAGAAAAGCCTGTGGAAAGTAGAATCCAGATATCCAAAACACAGGCGGGATGCCATTGTCAATCCAATTATTCAAGAATTGTACTCGTGTTCTGAGATCTAGGACCCACGCTCCTGAAAAAACAACAATATTGCGATCTATTTTCATGAGAGAACACATTTCAATTCAATTTTAATTTTTTTTTAATAAAAAAAAAACATTTATTTATTTTCATATTTGAGTTTACAATAATTGTGTATATAATGGAAATGGTACATATAAATTTAAAAATAGAATATTATGTATAACCAGACAGTTATTATTTTCAATAGTATTAAATTTATTGGAAAATAATAATGTATTAACCTAATAACGAATATTCGACTGAGGATATGAGAATGAAGAATTAACTTTGCTATATATGTATTAAGTTTGGGACATCTTCTCAATGCACCAATAATGGAAGATATTTTTTTTTGAGAATATCAATATGCTTGTCCCATTTCAGTTTCTCATCAATCCAAATACCAAGGTATTTGATTTGGGAGGTTTGTTTCAAGCAATTATTTTTTATACGGATATCTAGATTAATAGTTTGTTCATATCGTTGGTGGAAAATCATATATTGAGTTTTATTGGAATTTATAGAAAGGAGGTTAGAATATAGCAATTTTTCTATTTTCTTTAGGTCTTCGTTAATGGCATATTCTAGAATTGTAGGGTTTTTATATGCATATAAAAGAACTGTATCATCTGCATGAATGGTATATTCACTAGTTAAATTTATTTTAGAAATATTTTGAATATATAATAAATATGAAATTGGACCCAACACAGATCCTTGAGGAACACCTTTATTTATATATAATTTTTTGGATTCAAAATTATTTACTTTTCTTACGGTAAGATTTCAGTAGATAATTTGCCATTCCCCCAAAAGATATTTCGAAAGAATTATATGATCAAGTGTAACAAAAGCTTTCTTAGAAAGCTTTTGTTACTTGATCATATAATTCTTAAATTAAAATTGCTATTACATAATTTCCTTTGTCAAGTCTGTCTTGTATAAAATTTATTACATGTAGTACTGCTGCTTGTGTTCCACTGTTTTCTTGAAAACCAAATTGATTCAAATTGATAATTCGGTACTATTCCTGGATACCAAACTCATACGTACTCCTATTAATACAATATTAGTTGAATGGTACAGAAAGCCATGTAGTTCTGGCAGATACATCAATTATGAGTCGTATCTCAAACGCTCAATGAAAGTGAACTTGATTAAACAAATGAAGAACAGAGTAATCAGAATCTCGGATAAAACTTTTAATAAAAAAAACTTAAATATTATTTTTAATCTTTTTGTAGATAATTAATACCCTCCAAGCTTGATAAAAAGTATTCTGTACAACACACCTTCCAGTTTAGAATTAATAAACAATATTATCAATACACCCATGAATGTAAATGAACCTAATGCTACCCCTACACTACCGGTTTACTTTTTTGCTCGGTAAGCAATTGTAAAATTGCCAACAAAACAATTTTAACACTAAAGTCAATTTTCTCTAAAGTTAAAGATAAGACACCAGTCACATCAATGTCAAAAATCATATATAGTATTCCGTGTCAAGGTTGTGATAGACAGTATATTGGCCATACTTCAAGAACATTAAACAGTCGTATCACCTCACACAAAAGTGATAGCAGGATATATCCAGAGAGATGTGCGTTAGCACTTCATGTTAACACACAAGATGGACATGGACTACGGGTCAGTGAGTGTATCAGCAAGCGAGTCCCACTGGGCAAAAAGGGTCTTTCTAGAAATGGCTTTCATATCTCAAGAGGATAACTGCATCAACAAAAAACTGATATCAATCACTTAAGTGAGATTTATACTTATTTACTGGCACTATACATGAACTTAACTAGATTAAACTCTGCTACAATTACATTATAAACTTGACTTTTCAACCAATATTAAACTTTATTCTCCACACAGCTATATATATATATATATATATATATATATATATATATACATATATATATATATATATACATAGATATGTCATAATTCTCATATCCAACATTTAAGAAAATCCTAACCACACCAGTTGGTACCACTGTCTCAGTTGGTACCACTGTCTCAGTTGGCACCCTGGACTGCATAAATATTACTTGACATGCGTCAATGTCAATTGTCAATGTCACATACAATTGTCTGAATGTGAATTTAATTTCTGACCTGTCAGTTTTGATTCCAACCACATGGTTGAATATATTTTAACATTTTTATTTATAATGTGTAACATATAGGTGTGGCAATTGAACATTAGTTCAATTCACTGTTGTAAATTTCTGATAATTTATTACCATAATGTCGAAAGGCAATAAATATTTTGTAATGAACATCGTGTCATCCAATCTCACCTAAGTTGTAAGTATTATTAACTGCACTTAAAGGATAATCTCTCATATGTAAATATTTTATAATTGTAGTTCCCTGATGATGGAATAAATCAATTCCGAAAGCTTGGACAAACTTATAAGAGTTTTCTTTTTGACATTGCTGCATTCCCCACTATTAACTAGTTTATATCCTAACTAGTCAGTAAAGACTACCCTTTCATATATGTATATATATATATATATATATATATATATATATATATATATATATATATATATATATTATATATATAGTCTGAGAAATTCTTTGGGACAGCAGCAAACGCAAATGTACTCTTATAACATTATATTTCCAATATTTCGACAATGAATATTGTCATCATCAGGGAGCTACAAAGGTGAAAATACTATAGTATGTTGATAATTATAAAAATAACCTTACTTACAATGTTAGTGAGAATGGTCGTTTTTCGGTGAAATACAAAAAGATGTAAAAGACAGATTAAAAATGTAAAAAATGGAGAACAATTATTATAGGAATAATATTTTAAAAAAAAATTACTGGTAAATTTACTAAAAGCCAAGAACAATTGTGGTGAACATTCTTTGGTTGTGAATGTGAAAAGTGTGGGAAAATCAAAACATAGAGGTTGGAATTTAACATAACCTAAAATGTCAACGTCAAATTGTACAATTTTTAAGAAGAAGAAGAGAATACATTTGGTCTTAGCTGTCCAAATGAAAGTGGAAACATCAATTGCAATTACTACTGAAGATGAGATTCTCTAATGGTAAAATTGGATAAATAAATTTCATTATGTTATTATATTTGTAAAATATTTCATGTTATATAAATATATTCTAGGATACTGTTCCCGGTCAAATCTAAATTATATACAGTGTTGCCAAACGTAAGACGCCCTATTATTACCCATATGAAGATACGAGACATACATGCTTTTACGATTTGAAGCGACCTCCGAATAAAAAATAGTATAAACAGAAAATATACTGCATAGAGAAATGTTATTCCTACTAATAAAGGCCGACTTCCTTTATATTTATTATCTTAGAGTCTTAGAACTGTAACGTATTTTTTGTGTTGGAAATCCACAGTTTTACGGAGTACTGTATAGCAGAAAGCCCATAGCAGAAAATATATTCTAGATCGTGATGTTGCAGTAAAATAACTGTTCGGAAATGTTTATTTCCTTCATCAAGACTTCTTGGTTGACGAATGGATGAATCTCCAAGTTTTAAACAATTTTTAAGTTTATGATGAAGAAAATAAACATTTTCAATCTTTCGACGCAATATTATAGAATATCCCAGATATTGGAAATACTGATGGAAAGTCAGAAAATATCCGCGTAATCTCAAAACACCGACAGATAATTTTTTTAGCACATTCGTTATTTTAAAACTTTTCTTTCCAGTTTGTTGCCATTGAAACGACAATATTTCGTTATCTTTGTTTGAGATTTCTAGTTATTCGATAATTAATTATGATTATCAAATAAAAATAGTTTTTCACGAAATTTGAAACAAATATCATTCTTGGTAGTTGACCGCGTTCTCAAAATACCCACCCAGTGGTTTTAAAGATGGATAGGCTTTGCTGGCCCACATGGCAGGCACCATATTACTGAACAAACTGAGCGTCATTTTTTCTAAGCTTTCCGACATGACCACTAATCCTTTCAAGGCCTTCAGGAGCTCGTTAAGTGATATTCTGATGACCAATAGGAGTTTGTTGTATCTTATTGCCTCTTGGATGATGACTGTGTTGAGCGATTCTTCGTATTGCACTGGATACCTGGAATAAATATTAGGTTATGCAAATTTGAGAAATCTCAAACTTAGTTGGGGTCCGAAAATATCCATTTCACATTGAATAATATTGATTTTGCATTATATGGACGAATATTTCAATGAGAATTTGAGATTTTTTCTTGATATCTGCATCAACTCAAATTCACAATGCGTTCATCAACTTTCGATCATAATTATCGTGAATCATGTGCTTCATCTCCTCAATTCTTCACATTGGAGACAAATTTTGTAACGATATATTTTTCGAAATAAAAAAAACACGGAGTTATAACTGTGATATACAGCAATAGAAATATTTTGTAAAGTTTCGATAAATATAATTTATTTTTTGTGACCTGACATATTTAGTATAAGTGTACGTGGGTATTTGTGAAATTTCAATATGAAATAACAATTTTGTTTTGGGAAATCACACCGTGAAATAAGAATTCAAAATATTGTCGTTAAATAACTGGATACTTGTTAATGTAACTGAGATCACAATTTTGTTGGGTATTCTCGCGAAGTTGAAAAGTTGTCATTTACCTTTATATTTATTCATAATTCTACAGAACTAGCACTAGGTGGAGTTTCACTCTGCAAATAATAGATTTCGCCATCTCCAATTTGTTGTGTTTCACATATTTTTCCTTTGTCTGAAGGTACTAACTCTCCGAGTAATTTGATTCAACTCCGAGAAAGACCACATAGCCGTCCTGATGATTGGGAAACAGCTGTAGGCGTATGGTGGCTTTATATTTTCGAGGGGACACCATCTGTTACTCTGTCATCTCTGTGGTAGATGGCGCCGTCCAAAAATGTTTGTTTATATCATCCTCACTTAATGTCGAAACTGAATTTTTCACATCTGCAGCATCTTATATGAAATTATTTTCTATTTTGTCGATGTCTATGCGTTTCTCCTTCTCGTTGATTTGAAATCATGCCCATCTCATTTTTTAGTTCGTTCTTTCAAAAATTACGTCATTTATTAGTACGTAAGGAAGTGTTCATTTTCAAGCAGGGTAGTAAGTAAGGATACACTTTTTGTGAAGTGGGCCTCTTTTGCATTTTGTGTGGACAGTCTTAAGCCACAGATTCGAATATTCAGTACCAAAAGACAAATCTGGACGAATTAACCAAAAATGATATATCCATAGTCCATCATATTGATTCCAAAATACTCTAGTTGACCATAATAATATAAATGTGGTTGCACATTGAAATAAACCTAAATAAGTACTCACTATTATAAACCTAAGCATGCAGTTAACCTCAAAAGGGTACAAAATACGAAAAACAACAACACGATGCTTTCTTTGCGCAATATTCGGGGGCTTCTAATTCTAGCAATGCTATTGGTCAAATTTGGCAAAGATAAAATTAGAACCCGCGAACAGTTCGCCTCAAAAAGAAAGCTGAGGAAATAAATATACCCTGTGTGGTCTGCTGTTATAGTTTACTGAAATGAAATTGGCACCATCTGAAACGCTCGTTTTCTCTATTATCATGTAGGCCAAGTGTCGCCCAGTTGATCCCAAATATTTGCAGGTATGAGTGCAAGCATCAGGGTTTTCAGATATCTCAGTTCAATCCTCGTTGTCCCTCCATGAACCTGTATATTTTCATGTACAAAAAATGTTTCTATTATTATGTTCAGTGAAAAATAAAAAATGCTATTCATATTACTCAAATAATGAGGAACAATGAACAACATGCGGTATTGTATTTTTCTGTCTATTTCTCAATCGTATTCTTCATTTCTGCAGAAAATCTGTATGGACCTCACCACATATCTTCAACGTGCTGATTATCCAACACACAATAACAAAATATTAGAATTCATATCAGTTATTCAGAGTTCAAGATCTGTAATTTTTTTATATGGCCCTAAATTGTTATTCAGCATACTCACTTAGTCGAAATCAATTCCAAATCAAACTGCATCGGTAACTGATCCAGGATTGTCCTCGCCGATTTGGCCGTAACTTCTTCCTGGCTCGCCGCCGCACCGCCAAGTTGTCTGGGCTGCAGTTTCAAAAGCGTGGCCAAACAAAAGTTGGTTTGCGACTGCGCAAAAGTTATATCTGCATTAGGGTGCAATCCAAACAGCAACGGATCGTCGTTGATCGGGAAGGTCTTGATATATTCAATGTAATCGATGAACATCGTAGTCACCGGTAGCTGAAGGAGAAAAAAAAATATTACTTTCCCTAATTTCTATTATCACTTCCATTGGGCAGTCCCTCGCACTTTCAGTGTGTCTTTTTTTCTCTTTCGAGAACTTGGGATGTACTTATATGAATGCTCTTGAAGACAAGTTATTGCTGTCAGTGGAAGTAAAAGCAAATAATTTACAGTGCCATTCTGAAACGTTCCTGATCCCTTATTGGTGTGAGATGAGAGTTGCAATTTAATAATAATAATAATAATAATAATAATAATAATAATAATAATAATAATAATAATAATAATAATAATAATAATAATAATAATAATAATAATAATAATAATAATAATAATAATAATAATAATAATAATAATAATAATAATAATAATAATAATAATAATAATAATAATAATAATAATAATAATAATAATAATAATAATAATAATAATAATAATAATAATAATAATAATAATAATAATAATAACATCAGGTGGAGCCAAAGTCCAAACGGAGCAGGTTATCTTAGGAGAGGTGTGTTCCAAGGGGATTCCCTCAGCCCCCTCCTTTTTTGCATCTCACTTATGCCATTATCCGTTGCGCTCAGAAAAACCCGTGGTTACAACTGTGGCACCCCCGGAGACCGAAGGCATAAGGTCACCCATTTATTTTATATGGATGACCTGAGCTTTATGCCTCGGGTGAGGAGATCTGCAGCAATATCTGAGGGTGGTGCAAGAGTACACCATGCTATCGGTATGGAATTCGGGATGGATAAATGTGCACTGGTTCATCTCAGAAGAGGACGATGCGAGGATTACGGAGAGGACGCGCAACTGGTAGATGGAAGCATCCTCCGCCATCTGGATGCCGGAGAGGCGTATACCTACCTAGGAGTGCAACAACGTTGCACCCAAGAGGTAGTGGCGGTTAAAAACGCTCTCCGCGGCAAGTATCAGCAGAAACTCCGGCAGATCTGGTCATCAGAACTGTCGGGCATGAACAAAGTTTCTGCCACCAACATGCTTGCCGTTCCAATACTAATCTACTCCTTTGGGGTAGTGAAGTGGACCCTGGAAGAGCTGCGCGGAATCGACGTGAAGACTCGCAAAATGATGCACCTACATCGTAGTTTACATCCGAAATCGTCCGTTCCACGGTTGTGCTCCCCCAAAAACAGGGAGGCCGTGGACTTCTGAGTTTGGAGTGTCTACAAACAGGATGGTGCTGGATGGAGCCTGTAAAGTCATCAGGAGCTTGGATCCCCTTCTCTGCATGGTCGAAGACCATGAGATCCTGAGGAAAGGAGCGTTTCTTTTAAGGCAGCTTAATCCGTGCAGCCGATGAACTCGGTCTTGTATTCGACACCGAGCAGGGATATCAAGACTCTATCACCGAGTTGGAGCCCGCTCGACGGAAGTCCACATAAAGCTGCAGAGAATACTGTACATCTGCAGCTCCACAAGGATAAGCCGATGCATGGAATTTTCTTCAAACATATTGAAGACCACGGCTTATCCGAAAGTCTGACATTTTGCTTTCCTTAGGTCAGGTGGACTCAAGTCGGAGACTGAGGGATTCATCATGGCTTGCCAGGATGGTGTTTTCAACACTCTCGTGTATCGAAGCCGCGTGATGGGTATAGGGTCCCTGACACGATGCAGGGCCTGCCGTGGAGCGCCTGAGACCATCATGCACTTGCTGTCAGCATGTACAGCATATGCGGTCTCAGCCTATATCCATCGTCATAACGCGGCGTTACGAGTGCTGTATTACCATCTACGACACTCGTACGGTATTGATGAGACACCAGTGCTGCCATACGCTCCGGGGGATATTGAGTCCGTTGTGGAGAATGAGAAGTGCCGAATTTATTGGAACTACTCTTTTCCCCACCCTCTGGCAAATACAAGCCAACAAGCCTGACGTAGTCCTCTTCGACCGCGAGCTGAAACAATATACGTTATAGAGTTTTCGGCTCCGGGCGAGACGAATATCATACGAAAAGAGGATGAGAAACGGACGAAGTATCGAGATTTACTCTTCGAGCTCCGCAGACTCTATCCAGACCATTCTGTGAAGATAGTGGTTCTGATAATAGGGGCCCTTGGTGGAATGATGCCAACGCTACTCTCAAACCTGGAAATTATACCGGCATGCCGTAAATCGGCAAAATCTCTAGCCGGCCGCATGCAGAAGACAGTCATTCTCGAATCGTTACGTCTGCTCAGGGCACATGATTCTCGGACCCAATGATCTCTCACCTCACGGATGTGAGGAGAGGTCGTTGGTTTATGTAACTCAGCACGCCCTTCCGAATGGGTCGGAGCTTCGGAAGTTAGGGCCTGACTGGAAGTGTTTAGAACGGATAATAATAATAATAATAATAATAATAATAATAATAATAATAATAATAATAATAATAATAATAATAATAATAATAATAATAATAATAATAATAATAATAATAATAATAATAATAATAATAATAATAATAATAATAATAATAATAATAATGAATTTATTATCCATAGATAGATAGATAGATAGATAGATAGAATTTATTTAACTACGTTACATACATCTTATGTTTGTAGCAGGTCAAGGGTACAAGTGTTTAAATGATTATATGTAAAAGACAAAAATTGGTTAAAAACAGATATTACGGGAATAAAACTTAAGGTTAAAATGATAAACTATACAGTATTTATCTTCAAAGGTAATTTTAAAGTTTGATGACTCAAGGAGATGTGAGATGTTTGTTGATGCTGTAATGCGATCTGAAGTCATCGACGGAGTAGAAGCAGTGTCTCAACAAATTTTTTAAATGTTTTCTTGAAAAAAATTCAAACTGGCATTTTGAGTTCTTGTGGTAGGATATTATATAGAGAATAATCAAGGGAATTCTTTTTTGGATAATTGGAGACGATATCGATTAAGTCTGATCTGTTCACAGTTTCTTGTATTATGTTCGTGAATATGAGTTGTTTTTCCATGTAAGACTGTTTCTTGTGCATCTCTACTATAGCACAGTAGAGTTATATAGTTGGCAGTGGCATGATTCCAAGTTTTTTTAAAAAATCTTGACAGTGATCCCTATGGCCAATATTTGCTAGTATTCTCAATGCCTTTTTCTGCATCCTAAATATTTGAATGGCGTGACATGAATTCCCCCAAAGTTGTACACCGTAGCTCATATGAGAGTGAAAAAGCGCAGAAGTATATAGTTTTTAGTGTATGCGTGTTAGTGATAGTTTGTAATTGTCGAAGAACAAATAGAGAACCGGAAAGTTTTCTCTTTAATAGAATAATTGTGCAGACCAGTTGAGTCTACTATCTAGTGTAATTCCAAGCAATTTAACTTGATTAGTCCCAGAGTTGAAGACAGTTTGGTTATAGGCAGAAATTTGGATGCATTGAGTCTTTTCACTATTTAGTTTGAGCTGATTAGATAAAACCACTGTTGCACTGTTTGTAGCCTCTTCGACACGAAGTTGTAAGTTCTCTTATTATTATCAGTAGAATAAAAGTGGTGTCGTCTGCAAAGAGGACCGTTTGAGTGTAACATATTATTATACAAGTCATTACATAGATTACAAATAAGAAGGCCAAAACAGACCCTTGTGGGACGCCATGTTTGACAGATTGAAAATTTGACAGGGTGCCGTTTGTCATTACTGCCTGTTGACGGTTCGTGAGATAGGTTCTTATTAAATTAAGTGGAATACCCTAACCGTAAAGTTTAATTTTTCTAGCAGAATTTGGTGTGATACGCAATCGAACGCTTTGGTCAAGTCACAAAGCATCAGCGCAGTTTGATTACCTTGTTCAAGTTCCTCGACCACTCCTGTCACGACATCGATACAGCTTGTATTGTTGAGGCGATATTCTGAAACCATATTGGGAATCGCTGAAGAAATTGTTATTCTCAAAGTAAGAGTAGAGTTGTTTCTTAATTATTTTTCCACCACTTTGCTGAATATTGAAACTATACTTATTGGACGGTAATTATCCGTGACCGATGGATCGCCTTTTTTTATAAGCAGGTATTACTTTCGAACTTAAGGACATCTGGAAAGTTTCCCAGTGCATAAATTAAATTAATCAGTGTAGTAAAAGGTTGAATTATGATGTGTGAGGTTTCTTTTAATATTTGGCTATTGAGTTCATGGGTATCAAAGGTCTTAGAGTTCTTCAGTGAATTGATCACTTCTTGAACTTCTACTTCATGAACAGGTTGAAAGAAAAAGAACTACATGGTGCAGGAAATTTTTTAAAGGTTAAAGATCCTCGTTTTCAACATACGGGATTGAGTTTATGATGTTACCTGCTATGTTGCTGAAAAATTATTCATCTCATCGGAGATATTTCTATTGATGAATTCTGTTGTATTTTGTTTTTTTTCGAAATTTATTATTTTCCAGCAAGCTTTAGGTTTATTGTCAGAAGATGAGATGTATTCATCGTACGCCATTTTTTGCCGTTTTTAATTCACTACCATATTTTTTTTGAGCTGTTTGTAGGCAATTAAGTCATTTTGATCGTTCGTTACATCAGCTATTTGTTTAACACACATCATGTTATTTCTCACAGCCTCAAATTGTCTGTGTACCACTGGACTGGTGGGTTGTTTGCCAGTTGTTTGCATTTTTTCAAAGGAAAGATTTTCTTCACGAAAGTGCTATAATGGTTTACTAAAAGCTTGCCAAATAGTTAGGATCAGCATGGTCATTGGAAAATATTCGCCAATTTATATCGCATAGGGATTGTCTAAGCTTAGTCATACCTTTGTTTGATATATGTCTTATATATTGTGGTTTACTGTCCAGTAGATTTGTTACATTTGATATTAATTTTGGCAAATTGTCCCTATGGTCAGATAGCGGGTTCAAAGACCCTGTGTTAAGTAATTCTGTGGAAATATTCGTAATCACGTTGTCAATACAGCCAGGGGAGTAGCTGTCACTCTAGTATCCTCTGTAATTGTGGGGCGAGACCAAATGAGGTTAAGAGACAGGTCAAGTTTGTTAGGATTACTGAATCAACATTGAAATTTATATTGAAATCTCCTACAATAATAATTTTTTTTATATTTATTTGTTAGTTGTTGTGAACGTTTCAAAATTTATAAGAAAGCGATCTATATCCTTAATCAGATCTATAAACAAGTACTACCGAGTTTTCAAAGAGGTTAGGTAAATTGCTGTCAATTCCAATCTTGTTCAATAGTCAATTCTTTCAAGTCGATGAGAGTGTATTTCAGACTTGTCTGGTTTTCTTATTCAGGTATATGGTAAGCCACCATGTATTTTATTGGTCCTGCAGAAAGGCTAACTAATTTATGGTTACAAATATTTATTTGTTTGAGACCTCTTCACTCTGCCAGTGTTCAGAGAAACATAAAACGTCATAATTATTGTCAGTCAAGAAAGCGTTAATTTTATCAACTTTGTTGGATATACCCTGTATATTTATGTGGAACATACTCACAGTACTCCTGGAGCCAACATTAACATTGGCATCAGATTTTTGATATATGATTTTTGTTTAACTTATCACTATTTGTTGTATCCTTTTCGGAAGAACCGATTGAGTGTTCAGTCTAAAAAGAATCAGGTCGTTTCTGGTTTCCTGTAGAATTATTTCTTTGTATTGTGCTTCTCGTAATGTTTGTTGAAATCAAATCTTCTGAAGCGAACTTCTCTGGGCCAGAAGCAAGGATCATAAAACAGTTTTGTACTTAAATTCTGCAATCACGAAGGATTGTGAGGTTTTTATTTTCCTGAAGGTCTTTGACATTGAAACAGCCATCAATGTTCCTGTTTTCCTTCTAGGTAATCTAGAATGTTGTCTTCAGTCACAGATTGAGGCACCCTACTCAGATAAATCAAACTTTAGGGGAGCTTTTCCTCGACTGATTTGTTCCTGCATGGAAATTTGTTGTTGGGTTTTATTCCTGATTTCCTTCTTCCCGTATGAGTCAGGGCAGATTTTGTTCAAGGATTACCATTTTGATTGTCTCCTTTTTGAGTCAGTGTTGAAAGGATCACTTCCAGGTTCATGTTCAGCAGAGATTGTTTGAGATTTATCACTTCTCTGAATTTTTGTCTTGTTGCATTTCCGTGATTTTTAATGAATCACGATTTTCATTAAGGTGTTTGAATCGCCTGTATATTCTGAGGGTCTACTTTGTTAATGTTCCTAGTATGACTCACTTTTTTTTATCATTCACCATTCTTTTGATGGACTTCCACGGAACCCCTTTTTGTCTCCTTTTCTTTATCTTCACATTCCACAGATGTTATTATTTTTTTTTGTGGAGTTTGTTGACTGTTAGTGTTATAGTTTTTTTCACAGACTTGGTTCCATTTTTGTTCCAAATGAGATATTTTCTCACTTAGAAGAGCAATTATGTCTTCTTTATCAGCGATGATAGTGTCCTTGTCAGCAAGAATATGTCTTAATAATTTATTTTCTTCTTTTAAATATACTTCTTCAGTGAGAGCCATTTCATTGAACTTCAATTGTGTATCAGATATTATACAATGATGTTACAGAGTTATTACAATCTTTGACTTATGGATAAATGGCTACAACTGGTTCAGTTGTGGACGCATCCACCCCTGTTCTTCCACCAGTGCCAGTGAACAAATCGAGTAACTAAATTTGAGTAGCAGATGATATTTGACAAAGAGAGAACTAGAGAGGGAGAAAAAGAGAGAACTAAAGAGGGAGAAAGTAGAGAGTGAGAGAAAATAGGTGAAGAGGGGTGGAAGAAAGAAACGTGTATATATTTGTAAGATTATTTTTGTAATGATAAAAGATATTTTCTGTATTTAACTTTGAATGATTTTGTAGAGGATGATAATAAAGAAGGATATAAGCTATGCAAATTGTTGACACAGACCGCGACGCCATAGGAGAACGATCTCTTGAAAATCATTTTCCCATGCCTCGGTACACGAAGAAGGCTTTTTTTTCGAATATTCAAATTATGAACATCTGTTCTATAAGTAAGTTTGTTATGTAAGTATGGGGGTGTTTTTGTCATATAAATTTTATGGGCTAAACATGCAAAATGTAGAGTTCGACGGTTATACATATTCAACCATTTCATTTCCCTAAACTTCCCGGAGATGTGGTGATATTTTCTTATTCCATGAACCAGTCGGACAAAAGAATTTTGAAGTTCCTGAATTCGTCTAGATGCATCACTGTCTAAACAGGGGCCATAAACTACCTCGCAATGAATGAAGTGTGATAATACAAGTGAATCACATAACATTTTTTTCAGTTCACACGAG
Source organism: Gonioctena quinquepunctata (assembly GCA_018342105.1). Taxonomy (NCBI): domain Eukaryota; kingdom Metazoa; phylum Arthropoda; class Insecta; order Coleoptera; family Chrysomelidae; genus Gonioctena; species Gonioctena quinquepunctata. Next base: position 83 of record JAFIRS010006278.1, on the reverse strand, counting down.
AGAAATTATCGTTGAGAATAAATCAGTTTCAGTGTGGCATATGCAATTCTGAGTTTAGAAGATATATGTTCTTTAAATCTCAA
>JAFIRS010006277.1:0-40234 GCA_018342105.1 Gonioctena quinquepunctata | reverse complement strand
ATATCCTCGTTCTTGGTTCCCAGAATCTCCGAAAAACTCGTGGAAACATCAAGATGATTCCATGTTGTTATCGGAAGTTCCCGACCATCACACCGTTTGGATTGTAATTAACACGCAGGAGCGTACAGTACTTATATTCGTAACACTTCCTCCTCTGAATTTGATCGTCTCCACCAAAAGCCAATAACCATGATAGGGCTTCAGTCTTTCCAGGTGAACAACCTTCATCTCAGTCATAGGGCTGCGCTGGATTTTGTTGACCTCGTCGTTGATCCTCTTTTTCACCTTCCCAAAACTATGTTAGTTTGGGGATACACCTTTCTTCTGCCGTAGGTTGTATAGCCAAACCTGCGAATCCTCCTGAGTTAGCTTTCAAATCATAACAGGCTTTCAGTTTCCAGTATCAACCTCTTTCTAACTGTTTCGTGGATTTTGATTTTCAACATGCTGTTTCCGAGTTCATCTGCATAGTCGTGTACTTCTACCTCTTGGGTGCTTGTTAGTCACAAGGCAATCAAAGATCCGTTTCGAAGACAATACTAGCCGGCGTGAACTTGTTGAAATTGTGGACGGTTGCTCTGTATGTCATCAGAAATAGTGCGAGTTCAAGGTGAAGTTTCAGAACAGTGCAGTCCGCGGAACATTTTAGTTGTAAACTGTGATTGAGTATTTTATTGTCAGAGTGTATTATGTTGTTCAGTTTTTGAAATATAATGAATGAACGATAATTCAGACGGACCCAGTTTCGTAACAATATACATGAATAAATAATACTTTTTTCATATCAATTATTTTTGAAGTAAAAAAAAGAAAATATTCCACAAATGTCGTTACCATAAGACCATGTATTTTCATCTTGTAGGATATTATTTGTGGTCCTCCTTACACACTCTGGTCTGGTAATATCGATGGTCCAGATTGTCACAAATATTTTTTCAACATTGCTCCTTTATTTCGGAGAGTAAGGTGAAACGGGAGAGTTTTCCTGGTTACTGATTTCTTTTGGTATCACAAAAGATATGTTATTAGTGTGTGAAACTCCTGTTATAATAGTGGAATATTTGATACACTCATCTCTGGTCTGGTGATATTAGTGGATGCAAGGTGCCACAACTATTCTCTCAACATATACCATTTATTCTGGAGGGTTGAGTGAAACGGAAGAGTTTTTATTTTTCAGACATAAAATAAGTCACATCTGAGAGTTAGCTTCATGAATACCTTTCATGCACGGTATCCGTGTATGTCGGGTATGTCTGGGCATGTTTGGCCATGGGTGTTGTTTGGAAGAGCTAACCTCCGGAAACATCTTGTTATCTCCATGGGAAAATGTAGTGGAGAAGTCATTAGAAGATGCAATCGAGAGATCATCCCTGAATATACCCTAACCTAAATATCATAGCCGCGGGAATAAAAAGTACCCAAATGAACCTCTATAAGAAAAAACATGGGATTTTGGAGAGGAATTCCATAGATACACTAGATTTACCACTGATACCTAACACTCCTGCCACTTTGACAGTGCAGTCAATAGGTACACCTCATTTATTTTGGTGGACATTCTCGATGAACTGTCCCAATTATGAAACCGGTTATATCATACAGATTATTGCTGAAAGGTTGAATGAATTACGCATGAGTGGTACAATTCAAGCCTAGGGCGTTAAAAAAACAAAAAAAACCACAACCCCCTTTCCCTCCCCCTATATAGCGGACTCAAGGTCTGGCCTATGGAGTCTAGTAACAAGGACAGGTCTAGACAGAAAACTCCAATATAACATGAGGGCACACACAATAGATCTTGTGAAGGTCTTAGTGAAGTGGCTCCCACCACAAGCCCCGTAGAAATCTAATCCGAGAATGAGTTATTTTCGTGTCTGTAGTTTATCAAAAATACCCCTACTATACAACAAGTTTTACAGTGCGGCTTTTTATAGTCCTCCCTGTTAACTTTTAATCGGTTCGACGTAGAACAATGGGATGGAAACCATTTTGAATGATATCAGATATCATCGATACTACGAAAGACATTATGATTGCTCGATAGATGGCGCAAGGGGCATATCCACTTGAAAATTTCAGATTGCATGGGAGGTCAAGTGGTACATCTTTGGAATAATGATTCAATTTCCTTCTTAGCCATCAATTTTTTCATTTCATTTCATTAATACGTTTTTCACAATATGTATTTCGAATGTTGTGTCACTTTTGTACAGCACATTTTGTGTATTCATGTTTCCGTTTTGAAAAAAATGTACTTTCATCTGAAAAACAGATATTCCCAATATGATTGCGGTTCCCAGCCATCTTTTTCCTTATAATTTCACAGAATTCCGTCTTCCGGTGTGGATCGTCTTCCGTGAGTTACCAACTTGTATGGATGGAATTTGTGTTTCTTCAGATATTTTTTCACTTTCGATGTTGAGACGTCATCGTATTTGCTACATGTGAGGTACTTTGTTAGGATTCATCATCATTTCGACAATTACCACAACTTCCGTCTACTTCGAAATCGATTTTCGGCCAGCTCTACTGGCCCTAGGCTCACTGCTAGTTCTGTTGAATTTTTGAACTAGTTCTCTCTAATACTTCTGAGTTATTTGATGGTCAAGGGATTTTCATTAAAAATTCCTCCGCTGCATAGTAGTTCCCACGGGCCCTACCAAAATGTAGATTATTCAAGTTTTCTCCTCGAATCATGATAATGTTCAAAATAGATACTAGTGAGTGAGTGAATTCAGTTTTGAGACAGCATGATTGGGCTTCACCTTCTGAAATGGCTGCTCTCCAAAAACTTCGGAATAGAGGTAAGCGTATTGTGCTCAGATGTAACAGGTATACACCTACTCAATTGATGGTGAAAGTGTTGAATTGGTTATTTGTAAAGGAGAGACTGTTCTATTTTTCAATAACATATATTTTTGAAATATTGCATAATTCATGCCCCGCTGACTTTGGGGAATATATAACATTCTGTCATCAAATACACAACCATGCTTCTAGGAACAATAGAGATTTTCATGTTATGGGAACTTATTATGCTGAAACCATGAGTTCTCCATTTCACCAAGGACTGTTGAAATATAACAAGCTTCCAAACCACACGGAAGAATGTTCGACACTTAATTCTTCCAAATCAATGATACTTGCATATATTAGAAATAAGATTGATTAAAGATAAATAATGAATCTATCAGAAAGGTGATTGATATATATATATATATATATATATATATATATATATATATGTATCTATATTAATATATATATATATATATATATATATATATATATATATATATATATATATATATATATAAATATTTCGTATTCAATAGTATTATGTGAAATGTAACGTAATTGTATATCATTATTATATTATGTAACGTATTTGTATATTAGGATTTCCCATTTGAATAAAATAGAAAAATACATTTTCATGAAAAGTTCTTCTCGCAGTTGTCCGAAGCGAAACTTTAACGGAAAATTCCATAGGCGTACCAAATGATTTCGTAAAGGCGATACACAAGACGTAGGCAACTTATATTCTGAAACTTCTGAATGGAAAAAATATTTTTCCGCAAATCTGTCATAGGGATCTAGATAAAATATATGAATAACTAGTATCAATATCCACTGATGAACTACACTATATACTCATTAACCTAACAAAAGTTACCTTCCAACGGCTGCATGTCATGACAATGGCGGGAATCCACCGTCGCAACAGCAAATGGTGTCCACTCGTGTTTTCCCCTTCCCATCTACCATTGTGTTGTCTCAATACTGAATTTTTCCTTGGTGAAACTCTTCACTAACTACAAATACATTGATTGGTTTGTAATATGAAGAGCAGGTGAGTGGTGTTATGATTATTTATACATTAGAAGGTTTTGAACATCGACAAAATATTCCAACTTCATATCAGGCATTTCTAGGTGATTGCTCCATCATCAATTTATCAAATCGAATTAATGGTTTCCGTTATGATCATGGTCATCATTAATGAATGAATTGGTTAACAATTGGGTCTGAAATTGGATTATTGTATGGATTCAAAATCTCTACCTGATTAAGCTTTCAAACGCATTCGAAAATAAAAAATTATTAAAATCATGAATCTTCCTTTATTGACCGTATTTTGTGTTACTCATCTTGATTGTGATTCCGTAGAACAACCATGGTTGTGCCCCCTCGCCCTCAGTCGAGTAATTGTTATGTATCTTCTCCCAAAAAGTAGCATTGGTTATACCATTCAAAATATTTTCTGTTTCATTGTTTCACATCAAACCGCTCAAAAGTTATCGAGGTAAGGGTAGATACCATTCATTGCATCAAAATGCACTATTTAGTTTGAATGGAATATTAACTTATCAATAATTCGACAAGATTCACAGTTTTCAATTACCACCAAACCGGTGTTCAGAAATAAAGATATTTGGGGTTATTCCTTTCAACACATCGAGGACACTTTACAGATAAACATATGTTTATTTTTTCTAAATGGATTCCAAAAAGGGCAAATACCCAAATCATTTGAAAAGACTGTTTACAAGCATATTTCCGGTCATGAAGTAGGTACCCCTCTATAGTACAGGCGAAAATAGGATGAAATATCCCACAGAGAGTTGATTCGGTTCACTGGTAGCTATGAGGCAAAGTTATTTCATCGTCATGAAATGACATTTCATATAATGCAAATGATGGTTCACAAAATATTTTCCTGGGAGAATAATAATATTAGAAAAAATTGTCAATAATAAGAGTCAGAATAGCGTGGAAGTATTCTTTTTCCAAACAAATGGTTGTTTTCACCTTTCACGCTCATAATAATAATGAAATATCGTATTTTCAATGGATATATCTGTTGCTAGGAAAAATAAGTGTCGAAGGTATATCGTGAATAGGATTATATCTGAAATCACTGGGCTATTGTTTGTATACGTATGTAAGCTTTATTACTGGAAGATTCCATCTTTTGGGTAAATGAGACAGTAAGGATATTCATGGATTGATCGGAGAAACCAGTTTGGTTCGAAGTCTCAGACGATACACACCTCTCTCATGGCATTCATTTTTCAGTTTTATAGGCCTTGCCAGTATGATTTTGAGTAACTCAAAATTCTTTATCATTCCAATTAATACCTAATAGGTGGTCCATTTCAGAATTAGTTCAATTATTGATAACATTTTATTACTAGCCAAATCAATCAAAAAATTTCTTGTTTGGACATTTCTTCTGTTATTTCATTAGTTATATTAGGGACCAAGCCACAAATGATTTATTCAACTGAGCTAGATAAAGTCAATATCTGTTTCAATGCTCAGTTTTTCATTCAGAATTGATGAGAGAGAATGTTGAAAGAAGAGAAAATCTGGAACTTATTCAGTATAAAAGTTACAGGTCTCAAAGATTCATTAAGTATTTCAGAAAAGCCGCACTATATATCAAAGAGTATCGGTGATCAGAAAATGTTATTTTGCAAGATGATTTCGTCAGATTTGCCAATATTGGTGAAAACTAAAGTAATTGGAAAGTCCAGACATTTCGCACAACACGTAAGAGACATGAATATTTTTTTTTATAGTAAAGGTACTTCCAACCGATTCATCACCCGAAATCAGCTATGGAGAATAATAAAATTGAAAAAGGCATTTCCTCAATATTCCTTCTGCAATAATATGGATCAATTTTCAATGAACTTACGCTGAAGAATGAGAAATGTCAGCGTGGCGCCATACTTATTAAAATTGTATTCCGCAAATTTCTTGTTTCGAATCAAAAAGCTTCTAAAAAGTATGAACTCCTTGGAATCCACGAGAGCAAAGCACGCGCATAGGCTAGTTCTCCATATCACTTCGGAATATGAATTTTTATACCTTTTATCAGAAACCACATACAATTTTCCTATTTACAAAATATGATTTTTCAGTTTTTTTCCAATACTGTAATTTTTTCCACAACATCTGTTTTTTTATACCTACCCCTTCCATAGAAGTCTCACACTAGCTCTTCTATAAGATTCTAGAAAGATAAATATTGATGTATGTCAAAAGGAGATGAACTGTTATCAAATTGAATCTTATTGATACGAACGAAAGAATATCATACGAAAGGAGCCAAATGTATGAATAAGGTAATCGAAAAACATAATTGGTAATTTATAGAGGTTCTCGTGTCTTTGTGGGTTTTTCCTGCATATTAGTGAAGGACATCACAGTTTTCGAAAAGAGAACATATTGATTTTCATTGATATTGATTTGGTTCGTTTTTCCAGACAAACAATGGTATCTGTGAATGAAAGTGATTCAAAATACTGGCGCCATTTTCATCAAATCCATTCTACAAAAAATAGCCATATCACAAAGTAATAAGATACTGATATACTATGTGATTAGAATATTGTGGTATACCAGTCCACCTTTCTCTTATAAAGTTATCTTATGACTGAAGAATTCACAATTTTTACCCACCCTATACTGCTGCTGCTAAGTAACCAATTTTTAAAGTAGGTTAAAAAGGGACGTGAATGTGAATATTGACCTCCAGTCTCTCTGGGGGTGTTAACAAAACTCATTTCATTGTTTCTGTGGATCAATAAACAATATCACGGCACCTCTACACCATGGGCTATGATGAACGACTACAGGCGATCACGATCACGTTTTTCGGACAAACACCAAAGGAAGCTCGGCCATGATTGTACGCGTGCCCACACGATCGCCGATCTTTCAGTTCATATTTGTTTATGGAATGGTGAGGATGTGTGCTATTTATCGTAAATGAGTATACCGACCTACATATAATTTGTATAGGCAATTTTAATTCTCCAACAACAATGTCGTAGCCGAAGTCTAATGACGAAACATTCAAATTTATCGAATTGTACCAAAATGAACCTACAATTTGGAATCCAAATAACAAAATGTTATATACATGTATAAATATATATATATATATATATATATATATATATATATATATATATATATATAATATATTATATTTATATATATATATATATATATATATATATATATATATATATATATATATATATATATATATATATATATATATATATATATATATATGTATGCCCAAGTGTTAGTTCGGGGACGTTTTTTTCCTGTAACAGTGACTTTGGGGACAAAAGGGCTTTTTGAGGACTGTCCTCAAACTTGAATTATATACCTAACTGTGGATTCAGGGACATCATCAATTTGAGGACCGTAATACTCTTTTCAGGGACAGCGTAGTAGTGTTTGGGGACATGAACACACAAATCGAGGACATCATTTTGAGGACATTGGATGAGTGAGTTTCGTATATCTAGTCACTCGACAAGTTGAAAATGGTCTAAAATAGAGATACTGCTCTTAAAATTATGTTGATAGCTCATTGGATCCGGAATAACGCCTAGAAAAATGTGCCAAAAGCGTGTATTAGCACATAAAAAATTGCAAAAGTTATAAACAATTGAAGATGAAAAAAAAATGGCTTTTCGTTTTTTGCCAATATTTCATAAACTATTAATATTTAAGAAATTTCAAAAAAAGATTCTGAAAGAGGAGGAAATTTCCAATAAAAATCTCAACTTAATTTAACGCTGAAAATGGGTCTCCGAGCGAAATTTTTGGTTGGGCGCGGCGTCAAAAGCGAGTACGACAAATTAATTAATTTATTTAAGGTATTAAATATTTTTAATTTTTTTGACAAAATCATGGTGTATTCGGAACACTATAAATAATTTATTCCCGTTGGAAATTTTACTTGAAGTTGATTTTTCAACAAGTTGAACGATTGTTAACTAACAAAATTTTCTCGAACTTCTCTTAATTGTAAATGAAAAAAAATTATTAAATAATTGTCGTAAAAATTTTTTGCTTCGTAGAGCCTCTCTTATAAACATACTTAACAAGATCACGCCATAAAAGTTAAAAAAATATCCATACTTTGTTTATAATGATTTTTGTACTTGAACAAAAACAAAAAAATCCAAGTGATGTTGTTAAAAAACTTATTTTTTAATCATCATATTATCATTTTTTATTAATACAAGATATAAATTGATTTGCAAAAATAAAAATATTCCCGCTATTTGTTGATAAATTTTTTATAAACAAATTGATTATTTCAATATTTTTGAATTTTTTTTTTCCAGAACTCCATTATATTACAAATATTATGATTTTTGAAAAAAACATTTTTCCTTAATAACAATTTTTAATTGTTTATAATCGTTTTTTTATATTTCTATTGTTTAAATAATAAGTTGAGAAATCATTTTTCTCCATAAAATCATAATTGACAGTCCTCTATGAAGTATTTTTTTTTTTTTTTTTTAAATTTAAATTAATATTTTATAACTTTTATATATATATGGTTGTTTTTGTAAATTTTAGAAGTTTCAGAAAAAATCTAACAGAGTTAAAAATTTGTTTATAACAAATTGGTAAGTTAATAAACAATGGAATTGTTGATAAAAAAATTTCATTTGTTACTTTCTAGAGGACTGTCAATTATGATTTTTAGAAAAAAAAATATTTTTCAACTAATTATTTAAACAATAAAAATATAAAAAAACGATTATAAGCAATTAAAAATTATTATTAAGTATTTTTTTTTCAAAGATCATAATATTTGTAATATTATAAAGTCGTGAAAAAAAAAATATTCAAAAATAATGAAATAATCAAGTTGTTTATAAAAAATTCATCAACATATGGCGGGATTTTTTTTCAAATCAATTTATATCTTGTATTAATAAGAAAACGATAATATGATGATTAGGAGAAAAAATGTTCTTTAACAACATTACTTAATTTTTTATTTTTGTTAATAAAAAATTATTATAAACAAAGTATGATTATTTTTTTAACTTTTATGGCATGATCTTGTTAAGTATGTATATAAGGAAGACGGGAATAAGTTATTTATAGTGTTCCGAATACACCATAATTTTTTCAAATTAAAAAAAAAATATTTAATACCTTAAATAAATTGTTTATAACTTTTGCAATTTTTTATGTGCTAATACACGCTTTTGGCATATTCTTCTAGGCGTTATTCCGGATCCAATGAGCTATCACACATAATTTTAATAGCAGTATCTCTATTTTAGACCATTTTCAACTTGTCGAGTAGACTAATCAAACAAAAAGGTAGAATGGCTCAACTGCGGCACACCCCAAAATTTTAAATGTCACTACGCCCCCTGCATAATAGAACCGCTAACAATTGGACTGAAAAGTTTCAATACTGTCAATACTGTTCCTAGATAATCATTCGTTTCGAAAGATGTCCAAAAAGCCATACCTACTTAGGAAATTATTTCATATAAATATTTCAGCAGCATTGGGTGCACAGAACGGTAAAGTGAATATACCACTGTCTCACTACATTGTGTAGTATACCCGCGAATATTTTGATTCTGACATTGTCTAAAGGGATATTGTTTGTTTCGTTTGTTTTCAACCCTGACTTAGTTTTCATAGTGGGATCCAAAACCACTCTGGGTGTTCACCGGATATGGGAGTCGAACCCGCGTCGGGTGGAAACAGTGAATACAAGACTAACGGTCGTACCACTGAGCCACTAGTCCCGTATATATAGTCAGTCAACCTGATGGGCTTTTCATTGGATGTCGATGGAGTCGATTTGAAGTTGGCGCCACTACGGTGGTGCCCAAAAAAGAGCAATCCGATTGAGACAGAGCTAGTCGAAATCTTTGAATTATAAGAGGGAATTTGTTTCGAATTGAAACGTTTTCGTTGTATTCGTGTGCCTCGCTTTCTGGTTAGGTCAGTGAATCTTGCATATTTTAGACGCTTTCATTCAACCACACAGTTTGTATACCTGCGTGAAATCTTGCAAGTGAATTTTGACCCACTCCTAGTCGTCCAAAGAACTTGAAATTTGGCAGGTGTTCATAATTCAGGTGGCAATGCATTATATTTTTATAAGAGAAAGAAACAATATGGTGGCTCCAAGATAGCGGGTGAGTTTTATGACTATGATCCGATTCAATTAAAAATTGGTTTTGATGGGTCGGGGATCATGTTGGCGGCTCCAATATGGGGAACGAATTTCGTGGTTGTAGTACGACTCTAATCAAAATTGGTATGCTTTTGGGTTGGAGATCATAATTTTTTTCATGAAATTTGAGAATTCAAGATGGCGTGGATGATTTATGGTTCGATTCTATTCAGAGTTCAAGACCGTAGCCAGATCGAGGGTGGTTTTTCTCCTTCTAACATTTTTACATAAGCACATTTTCACCATTTTTAGATATGTATAGGATTTGGGGAACCCCCGTAACTACCCCCTAGGTGCGGCTTTCTATTTGGGGAGGTTGGGGTCGGAGATCATGACATACTTCTCAAATTCAAGATAAAGGTCTTAAAATGGGAAAGGGGTTCACTGATTTCAAATAAAATGTATTTCATTTATTTTTTATCTACATAGAAAGTTCTGAAAAAAAGATAAAATTTCTGTATTTTCCCCAAATAGTATAATATGTAAGGGGGGGAGGGGGAAGTAACATTTAATACCTTTAATATCCATAAACATTATGCCAAATAGCATACCCTGGTTTTTCTCCAAAGGTAAAATCATTCAAACACGAAAAAAGTATAAAATATTTTTCTACTTCACTTCTCTATCAGAGTTACAGTATCCACGTCTCGCACTTTTCCGGAGTGAAAGTAAAATATGAAATGGTGGTAATGATTGGATAAAAAAAACATTCATTCTCTGAATCATCAAATGTGTTGGAAAACTCAAATTCACTATTCTATGACCTACGTCACAGATCTGAAGATTTTTTTTTCTTGCCTTTATTTTAAATTCATTAGATTTTCATTTTAATTCCATAAGAATCGTAATCTGCACCTGCAAAACCCAAAATTATTGAATTTTGAACAGAAATTAGTTATTTTTCACCCCAAGAGAACTAGATAACAAAACTATTGAGTGGAAACGGATCAAAATAATTGTTCGCCATCTTCAATTTTCCAATTCTATGAAAAAATTGTTTGACTGATCAGATCATAAATCAAAAAAAATCTCCGCCATCTTGAATTATTGGAGTTCGAAATAAATAACTATAAATCACAATCATTCGCCATCTTGAATTTCCGAATTTTGGCCAATCTCCTTACACACGAATTTTGAATGGAATAAGTGACAAAACTCTTTGGCCCTAATGGAGCAGCCATCTTAGATTCTTGAATTCTGCTGAAAAAATCATGATCTCCAATCCCAAACACCCTTACACACCGAAATATAGTTTTGCTTGCCATCTGGTAAAGGCGCCACATTACATAATACATTTTCAATAATGAGTTATAGATGGCCTTAGCGACCGCCAACCAATGCTTTCAGCATCTCTATAAACAATGCCATTGTCTAATCTTCCTAACTGTACATCATTTGAAAAAAAAATTAGTCAAATCAAAGTCCCTTATGACAGATTTCATATGAACCGGACGCGCTTTTCATTTAAGCTTCCCGCGGAAAGCGAAAGCTTGCATATGAATTCACCATTACACACGAATTTTGAATAGACAAAACTCTTTGGTCCTAATGCCATATATAAAAGCTGAAGAGAAAACGGTACCATATGGAAAAAAAGTAATTCTCTAAATGTGAAAAGCCGAAATTGAATGGTTTGAATGAAATCAAGTGTAAACTTTCCCTATAATACCTACAATATAGGAATGGATTTATCTTATCACCTCTAATTGGCACTTTCAATAAGGAAATTTGAATGCAATTCTTATAAATGATGCAATATTATATTTTTGATATTTTTTAGTAAATTGCAAGGAACTCAGGATTCTCAATAATGGCCAAGATATGATTTTTTTGATAAAACTCAACATATTCTTATTGTTTGAAACAAACACAATTTCTCAATGAACATTTCAAATGTTATGAAAGTGGAGCATGGCAATTCTAGAATGTAAGGAATCTGAATAAATGATATAACTTAAAATTTTCAATGACTATATCAAAATTCTAATAAATGAATGGAAAATAAAAATTTGTTTCGTGCTCTTTGTCGTTTGTTTTTTGTCTTTGGGAACTTGCAAGTGAACGTGATCGGTGTCTGGTGTTAGTGAAAAGAAAAGTGAATGCATTTTGAAATCGGTCTATCCAGGCTATCTACAAATAGGAAAGAAATCCCTAATACTAATTGAACGAGTAAGTAATAATGTATGTGCAATTAACTGCTGAGAATTGATTATTTGTCAGTTATTTTGATATGTAGTTGTTTCATACAATGATGGTGTGAGTAGCACGCGTTTGTTAAACGTTTAATATTTTGAAACTTTTTTTTTTATGTTATTCGTTCGAAGGCGACTTCCTGGACAAATAATCAATTCCTATAAATAAATATTAGAATTCTTTTTTTCTTTTAAAGATTCGAACTGAAATTGAACTGGGTGTAATAATTCGGGTCTAGGACGACAAGTACCTACATCAAAAGGGCGCTTAATGGGGGGCCTATAAACCTTAACCCATTGTTGATGCCACTTGAGATTTCGTTGCTTTGTTTCGGTATATGGATTGGGTTCAAGATGTTGTGTTACAAGCAGATGTCGAGTTACAGAAAGCATTCCATATATTTCAAAGCAACAAACATTTTAGCAAAAATCTGCTTTCTTTCATAATGATGCATTTTTCATTTTATTTGATATAATAATAATAACTGTAGTAATCCCAAGAAACAGTATAATTTTTTATAATAGGGATAAAATATAACAAATAATTAAAAATAATTTGAATGTATATGAATTGGAACTGAATAGAAAATTAAAAAAATCATGATCAGCTAGTATAAAATAAAACAGAAATATATTCTTGTGAAATCAAAATTTTTTTTGAATGAATCATGAATAATTTGTTGAAAGGTATACAATGAAGGAGAATTTTATGTTATAAAATACTTCAATAATATATTGATTTACGGCAAAGTTTGATTTTATGAAATAGTGCATTAATTGTCACAACTTCAACTATTGTAGTTATGAATGTAGTCAACTGAGTGAATGGTCTATATAAGTTCACTGAGGCTTCAAGGAACTAGTATCTGAATATGCATTCAATCATTTCATTTTGTAAAAGGCACTCACTTCACTAAATGATTTTCACTAAACTGGGTTTACAAAACCAAGACATGTGTTTCGCTATACAATAGCTAGATAATCTCCACTTGAAAAGCTATTGTATAGCGAAACTCATGTGGTGGTTTTGTAAACACAGTTTAGTGAAGTGAGTGTCTTTTGATTAATCTCAAACCTAGTGCGGTTTGAGAGTTATCGTTTGGTGGTACTTACGAAAAGGCAGTTACATGTTGGGTGTAAACTACATCAAAATATTTCGAACTCATCTGCAGCTAACGGGATACAAATCTGATAAAAAAAGCGAGTGTAATAAGAATGAAGAGAAATTCGTTTATTCGATTACTGACATATTAACGTCCATACATTGAGAATCCGAATCAGTTTCACAATGAAATGAAAAAACTAGATGAACTTTGCAACAACGAAGACGAATTTCTGGAGGTGCATTTTTTTTTCTGGTAACAAGCCAATGTAGGTATTTTTCGGGCAAGATATGACATTGAAGTCTCGTATTCATCAAAATTATGAAATTTGAATCATGTTTCGTTCGAATCGGTAGAGCGAAAGAGTCGAAAAATTTAAAAAATTGGAAAAAAGTCGAAGTGACAGTAGAGAGTCCAAATTTGGAGCAAAGGTATGAAATTGGAAACTGAGCAACTTTTTCCTTTGGGTAAACAAAAGACACTCATGATTTTCACTAAACTTGGTTTACAAAACCAAGACATGTGTTTCGCTATACAATAGCTAGATAATCTCCACTTGAAAAGATATTGTATAGCGAAACTCGTGTGGTAGTTTTGTAAACACAGTTTAGTGAAGTGAGTGTCTTTTGATTACTCTCAAACCTAGTGCGGTTTGAGAGTTATCGTTTGGTGGTAGGTACTTACGAAAAGGCAGTGCTCTTACCGAAAAATTACCAAAATATCCTGAAGTAACTCCCTGTGTCTGTTTGTTACACTAGTTTCCTGTGTCTCTGGCATAAACATTTTTGAGTACTTAATAATAAATTTCGACTCACATACAGTGTCACACATAAAGTCGCAACATATGGAAGTTTTTTTATTAATAGATATATTGAAAATTTGACTTCGCAGTTAGTTTGTGCTTGAGAAATTAATAAAAAACAGCTTCTTTCATTTTGTCATGTGCTACTCTAAACCTGTCAAATTTGATATTTTTTTCAAAAATCCTCAAAAAATCAGTTTTTTTGAAAATTTCGAAAAATGCCAGAGGAAAAAGTTGCTCAGTTTCCAATTTTATACCTTGGCTCCAAATTTGGACTATCTACTGTCACTTCGCCTTTTTGTCCAATTTTTTTAATTTTTCGAATCTTTCGCTCTACCGATTTGAACGAAACATGATTCAAATTTCATAATTTTGATGAATACGAGACTTCACTGTTATATTTTGCCCAAAAAATACCTACATTGGCTTGTTACAAGAAAGAAAGAAAAATGCACCTCCAGAAATTCGTCTTTGTTGTTACAAAGTTCATCTAGTTTTTTCATTTCATTGTGAAACTGATTCGGATTCTCAATGTATGACTCTAATATGTCAGTAATCGAATAAACGAATTTCTTTCATTTTTATTACACTTGTGGGATTATCTAAAACAATAAATGTATGAGCAAAGACCATTTGCAAGTAAATAACATTTAGAGAATACCATTCGGGAGTGTTGTGCTAACATAAATCCCCTAATCATTAAAAATGCCACAAAGTCTGTGAATGAAAGGACTATAATTTGTATAGAACGGGAAGGATGGCATACTGAATGATGAATTCAGGTTCTTTATAAGATTATTGAGATAAATCAATTAATGTTACGATGTTTTCTTGTGAATTTGGTTATAGTTATTTTGGTTTAATGTTTCTTACACATCTAATGGTGGAAATGAAGAATATGAGATTCATGAAATCAATTCAAAAAACGTTGCGAAAAATTATTATTTGCTCGAAAATTACATCTAACAGTTAACATCAAACAGTCCACTGTTGGGTTTAAACTACATCAAAATATTTCGAACTCATCTGCAGCTAACGCGATACAAATCCGATAAAAAAAAGCGAGTGTAATGAGTATGAAGAGAAATTCGTTTAGCGATTACTGACATATTAACGTCCATACATTGAAAATCCGAATCAGTTTCACAATGAAATGAAAAAACTAGATGAACTTTGCAACAACAAAGACGAATTTCTGGAGGTGCATTTTTTTTTCTGGTAACAAGCTAATGTAGGTATTTTTTGGGCAAGATATGACATTGAAGTCTCGTATTCACCAAAATTATGAAATTTGAATCATGTTTCGTTCGAATCGGTAGAGCGAAAGATTCGAAAGATTAAAAAAATTGGAAAAGAGTCGAAGTGACTTGGAAACTAAGCCACTTTTTGTTTTGGCATTTTTCAAAATAAAAATAAAAATAAATGATTTTTGGGGGATTTTCGAAAAAAATGTCAAATTTGACAGGTTTAGAGTAGCACATGACAAAAGGAAACAGGCTGTTTTTCATTCATTTCTCAAGCACAAACTAACTGCGAAGTCAAATTTTCAATATATCTATTAATAAAAAAAACTTCCATATGTTGCGAACTTTATGTGTGACACTGTATATAATGAATAGTTGGAATTCCAAAACTATCTCTGAATTTTTGGGGACAGGCAAATATTATAAAAGATTAAATTTTATGGAACACATGAAAAAATCTCCGCCATCTTGAATTGTTGGAGTTTGAAATAAAACATAATCTCTGGCCTCAAATACTTCTAGATGCCAATTTTGAATGCCATCGGACCTTAAATAACAATCATTCGCCATCTTGAGTTTCTTAATTTTGACCAATAATTCACAATCTCCAAACGCCCTTACACACGAATTTTGAATAGAATCAGAGCATAAGTGACAAAACTTTTCCGCCATAGTGGAGCAGTCATTTCGAATTCTTGAATTTTGCTGAAATATTCATGATCTCCAATCCCACAAACCTCTACACCTCTATTTTGAATAGAATCGTACTGTAATCACAAAACTCATCCACTATTTTAAATTCAATAATTCCGACAAAAAATCACCATCTCCGACCAGTCAGACCCCAAAAATTCCCATATATCAATTTTCAATAGAATCGGCAATAATCACTAAACTCGGCCGCCATCTTAAAGCTCTTCAATTCATAAAATTCATAATTTCCAATCCCAAAAAACCTCGAATATCATATATTTTTCAATGCCTTTTCATATATTCATATATTTTTCAATGCCTTTTGTATTGTTACCCGAATGATAAACACCTGCCTATTGGGAATTCAAAATTAGATGCCAGCGCCAGAGTGGCGAAAACTCCAACCAGACATACGTACAATGTTTGTCTGTTTTCGCAGAGGTTATACACTTGTGTTTGGAGTTTTTCTTAAAATATTTCCATTTGGTATTATTTTCCAGTTTTTCGTGTAGTTTTTTCATTTCAAGACTTTATTGAAGTGGTGTATTTAAATCTTAAGACAATATCATTCGCGAAAACTCTCTTTGCAGGAGATAGAGTTTTTCGAAGTTTCTGGACAGCTTCGTGAAGTCATCGGGAATTATTCTTATGAATTATTTTGAAGAAATGTTACACATTATTTGTGAATGTTCGAATTGAAAATAAAACTAACAGAAGCAGTTTTTTTATTTCATTTAAAACAAGCAAGATGGTGTGGAAATGTATCCTTATCACCTAGATATTCATATATAGTCACTCTCTTTCCACACTGTATGAATGATGAATAATCTTCGGTATGTTGAATAATATCCGTTTTTTATCTTCTCAACTCTCTTTTTTTTTCTTCTGAACTCTTTTTGAAGTTGAAAAGGGGAAACATTCTCAATTGAATATTGATAGGAAGATTTTTCTGTGAATTGAAAAATCCACGATTAATATGAAGCTATTTTTTGTGAATGTCTAACAGAAAACAACTACTTCTTTCAGTCGCAGATGATTCCACATCTGATTTTATGAACATCCTGTTTATATTTTCAACAAATCAATCTTTTTGAAGGTTCTCTTTTTCTTGGCCACACACGATACAGGTACATTTTGGAAAGGGATTGTATTTTTCTTCAAGATCCCAAGAGCCCGACGACCTGTCTCTAGAGTCACTCAATCCTAGATTAGTCTACACCAATATTACAGTACAACGGGATCATTTTGCACAACAGTCACATTGAGGTACAAAACAATAATGATTTGAACTAGAATCACTCATTTTTTCACTCGAAGACGTACAATAGTCAACAGAATATTCACCAGGTGAACCAGAATTTCATTGAATGTCAACAATCACAAGAGATGTGTACAACGTCTAAAATCATATAAACATTAATGTTTCAAAAAATAAACAATGTGTCTTTATCACCTATAGATATACATATATAGTCACTCTTTTTCCATACTGTATGAATAATTTTCGGTATGTTGAATAATATCTCTTTGTACTCTTCTTAACTCTCTTTTCTTTCCTCGCAACTCTCTTTGAAGGTTCTTTTTCACTTTTTTCTTGGCCACAGACGATACGGAAAGATTTTGGGAAGGGACTGTATCTTCAAGAGCCCATCGTCTGTCTATAGACCTCGCTCAATCCTAGATTAGTTTGCACCAGAACGTTACGTTCATTTTCTCATGGAAAATGATGAAAACTTATTCCAGTACAACGGTATCGTTTTGCGAAGAGTCACATTGAGGTTCACAACAATAATTATTTGAACTTTAATCACTCATTTTTTCACTCGAGGACGTACAATAGTCAATCAGGTAAACAAGAATTTCATTGTATGTCAACAATCACAAGAGATTCGACAAGTTTTAGGTATACAATGACTAAAATCATATAAACATTAGGTTTCAAAAAGTAAACAATGTACTCATGTATAGTGTTGAAGTTGTTCAAAATGGACTTCAAAATGAACCTGACCATATATTTACATATCAACCAACAGGGCAAGTTAAATGAAAGCTTGTAAAAATAGAAGAATGATCTGTATATAATAAATTTTCAAATAATTTAGTGTAGCTAGTGAATGAATTTTTAAACAAAAAACTCAATATTTGATATGATATGAGAGAGATATGAGAGGATGTCGATTTCACATTACGTGTGTGAAAAAATATTTTCAAATAGATTGAAGGTATATATGTGCAATAATCGTAGCAATTTTTCCATAAATAGACAAATAGGTATTACTCTCATTTACTAATAAACATTTTTAAAATTGTTGAACAATATCTGCAATAGAATTTGGTCACCAAAATTTTTTACTCCCCCATAATAATAATTCTCCAGTATGTTAAAATATTTTTATTGGAGCAATGAATTTTTTTTAATGATTATACATTATATATTCGAAGCAACCGAATGCAAACTTTGGCTCATCTTTAATTCAGATTATAAAATATATGCCTGTATAAGCATATAAATAATACATTTTTGACTTCTTTCTGTAATACAAAAAAAACCATTTTCGATTGAATATTAGATAATTTGGAACTCTACGACTACTTTGAAAAAACTTTTGCAGAAATGGTCATATTACAACCTCAGATTTCTTTCATAGAAAAAATAAAAAGGTGCAATTGAAAAAATAAGGTTTGCCACTTTCGTAAAGGAAATTTTAGACCACTATCTTCAAAAACAATTTGAAATTCATACTGAGACTTCAAGAAATTTTATAATTTTTATTGGATATAAAAGTAGACGTTCAGGTGTAGTATGACGATTTATATGTAGGTAAATGATTATGAGGACGTATAAAAATATATACCGAATACGTATATTTTTGAGGTCAGTATATGTCTTTATACCACTTAAGTGAATTTAAATCGAGGACAGTATAACAATTCATATTGTATGAATAACTATCTCTTCGAGGTCAGTATAAAGTATAAATCTTATACAGTGTAATTGTTATACTTCCCCGATTTACACTTGGGCAATATATATAATATATATATATATATATATATATATATATATATTGAAAATAAAACTGTATATATTTACACATTAATTTTTGTTATTTTTCGAATGAACATAATTCAAATACCTTATACAGAGTTCATAAATCCTTCCAAGAGATTACATATTCCTTATTCATTGTGAAAAGCATAAAAACCATGATTTAAATTAAGTTATTATGATCATTTGCTATTTCCAGAATGAGAGAGAAAGAATTGGCTACCCTCAAAATAGATTAACAACACCAACGAAAAATTACTTTGGTATTCTTTTAATTCATCAAACCATCAAAATTTATTTTGAAATTAAAGTATTCAATGGAGTTCTTGCGGAGTAGAGACATTCATGCTTATGTCTTTTGCTGAAAAATATACAGAACATGTGAGTTCTTTTGCTGTCGGGGTATTTTTGAAGAAGTTTGCCACTAGATTCCTGTTGACACCGGGTATTCGATGAACGTCATATTCAGTGAGGTCAAAGGTGACACCGTGTTCAAATACTGACAGAAACTTGGTATTATGGTATACTGATTGCACTATTTTCAATAATTACCACAGAAAAACTACATATAGTCAGGATTAATTGGTGATTCTTCAACAAACATGGCATCCATCTTTTGTTGGAGCGAACCGATAAATATCTTCTGTCAAAGACACCAAAATATTTTTTGCTCAGCTAACAATATTGTTGAATTGCGACGGTTGGGCTGAATGATCTTGCAGGTGGGATAACTACTCTCATTGAATGAGAACGATGTTTGCAACAAGAACTGATGTTAAGCTTTGACAGCCACTTCGTACTCATAACATCGACTTCTTTGCCAAGTGGTTTCATGGTTATAAATGATATGACACATAATTTTTGGACACTCATATATTTATCAAATCCTTTACGAGCAACCACAGTTCAGAACTAAATATTTTACATTTTTTTTGATTTTTTCCTGCCAGCATTCAGCACTCGGGAATAGTTATTATCCTTACAAGTGCGGAGACGGCATCGGTTGCAATTGTTAGTACATGAAAGAATTTAATTTGAGATGGTAACCTTAGCAGGAGCAGTTGACTTCCAGTCCCCAAGACGTCCCTCCACCTGAATCTACTAGAAATGTTGCCGAGGAATGTCTGAAACTGTGACCCTTGCAACGTTCTGGGTAAGGTAGACGTGAATAGGTAGCGATCTCTGACGCAATCTTACCATCTGTCACTTTGACGACGCTTTGACTTGAAACTTTGACGTCTTGATGACATACCTTGGTCTCCATAACAAATCTTTCAATAAATATAAAATAGAGGAACAAGGAAAAAGTCTAGGCTAGATTGAATATTGAAACCTGAATAGTAAGAATAGAAGTAAATACAGTTGAAATCAATGAAATGTATATAATAACGTGAAATTTGATATATTTCCACTCTCCCGCAATAGTGCGAGGAAGTGACATTTTCAAAACAGAAATGCGTGCATATACATGATTGCTACGAAGTCATTTCATCTTGCTTTCTACAATTGTCTCTCAGAAGCTGTATGGGTACTTTACTTAATATACATTCCGGTCTATAGGTATGGAATAAATTCATTTTTAGGGTTATTATGTATTTTTATTTTGAAACTTGAAACAGGTCGATTTCTATCGTCAATTTGACAATTTACAGTATGAAAATATCACCCTCTCCTTGCACCCCCTCTGAATTATGGGCACCCCCTCAAAAATTGTAAATAACGAGGAGGGTCGTGTGGCACTTTGTTCGGAAGAGATTTCATTCTCTGTTCAGCAATATTGAGTTTTTCAAATTTAGTGCAATCATAACTGAGAAAATTCATTTTGAAAATGAACAATTTTGATACTTTACGTAGAATGAAAGAAATAATGTCACACCATGTTCAGGAAGTATTCTTCAATTTATTTTACAATTAAATTTACTCTTCAAATTGACCACCATTAACTTCTTGACAATAAGCAAGTCGATCTTGGAATTCTCGTACAACATTTTGTACAACCTCAGGGATATGTTGTTAATTTCTTCCGTTATCCTAACTTTCAAATCTGAACATTGCATGGTCTATTGAAATTTACTTTTGATTTCAAATGACCCTATGAGAAGTAATCGAGAGGAGTCAAATCGGGGGATCTAGGCGGCCATTCAATCGTTCCACGTCTTCCAATCCACAACTTCGTTCAAATAATCTCTAACAATACGTTTGTAATGGGGTACCACATTGATCTATCAATTGCATTTGGATCATTAAATAGTCTTTTTCATGTAGGCTGTAAAAAGTTTATGAAAAATCTAGATAAACCCCACTATTAACTGGGCCTTTAAAAAATAAAGGCCAATAATTTTGTTGTTAATGATACCAGCCCAAACGTTAACTTTCTAGGTGTGAGGTTTATTGTGTGTGTGTTTATTGTGTGTGAGCCTCTGCTCCAATAGCTACAGTTTTGTCTATTAATCGTTGCATTCATCAGAAAAAATAATTTTGTTTATAAACTGCAAATCTGCTTCCATTCTGTCCATCATCAGTTCACAGAATAATTGCTTTCTATCAGGATCATCCTCATTCAACTCCAGAACCAACTGAACTTTATAGGGTGGTATTTTTCTTTATGTAAAGCTCTCAATATCGATGATTTACTCACATCATTGTCGGCAGCAAGTTGTCTACTTGTCATATACGGATTTTCCTCAATCGCTAACAGTGAATCTAACTCTCTTTCTTCAGTTTCATGAAATTTTATTTCTATTTTGTTAACTGTAGACTGTGAGACGTGTTGACCAGGGTGTTCATTATTGAATATTTCACAAACTCCCTTTTGAGTTCTTTTTTTATTACCTCATCCAATTATAATTGAAATGTATATTCTTTGAGTACCACTCCATATTTTCGCTGAAAAATCTGAATTTGACTCACTTCCCATGGAAACGCCCCCGTATCTTCCGTAATTATTGGAGTAGAATTCTATAGATCGTACGATCGTTAGATATACAAAAGATAAGTCTCAATCTCCTCTGGGGTTGATCTGAGTGACATACTCTGCGTTCCAGGGGCGATGGATATATTGATTTTTCCGAAAAATAATATGAGGGGTGCAAGATATGCTCAAAATTCGTACGGATCGTGATCAGGGTATGAATTTCAGTACCAGTCCATATTTTTGCGAAAAATGCGAATCTGTCCTCACTCCCATGAAAATTGTTGAAGTAGAAAATGACTGAAAATTAATGAAATATATATATATATATATATATATATTATATATATATATATATATATATATATATATATATATATATATATATATATATATATATATATATATATATATATATATATATATATATATATATATATATATATATATATATATATATATATATATATATATATAAATATATATATATATATATATATATATATATATATATGTATTTATATGCATATGTGTCATCTCAGAAAGATCATTTATTGACAAATTCCTTCTTATTATGACTGGATGTTATAGCGCAGATTCAGTTGTAAATGGCCTACTGACACCATCTATCTGCGCTTCACACAAAAAAATGGTGTCACCTCAAGGGCTTATCTGCTGATGTCTAAATTGATTTTCGTGAAAAGGCCAGAAAAATGAATACTGATTCGTAAAATATAATCCAAAACAATAATAATAACAAATCTGTATTCCCAAGAAACAGTAGTTTAGGCAGGGAATTTATACAATATGTATTTTTTTTCAATGGAACACATACAAATTCACAATATCAGAACTTTTTCAAACATGTATGTTCAATAAATATATATATATATATAATATATATATATATATATATATATATATATATATATATATTTTAACAATTTCAATTTTATTCTTTATTATTATTACTAATAACAGATATATTTTGCACCGCGTTGTTCGCCAATTTGTTATGTACTGATAAATTGAATAACAATAGTTGTTGTTATAAAATGAAGATTGCAATTTTGCTATGAGCCAATTTGATATGATATAGATAGATATTTTCGCCCCGTATATGTATTGTATGCTGTAATAACAATTGCATGAACGTCTCTGTTCTCTCGTCACGTCGCTGTCAATAGTTATCATTTATCTTACCACAGCTAGCACAGTTGGTACCTCTCTTATCTCAGATAGCCGGTTCAAGGAAATTTTAGCCACTACTTGATATGTCACAACTCAATTTATTCAATGGTCGTAGGAATGATTGTTGATCATTGTAGAAAACAAACAACAATGTATAAAAAAGCAATTTTTTCCCTTTATTAAGGAAGACTTAATTTTACCTGGCCTACGAGAAATAACTTATACTAATGTGAACTACAAATATTCACGGATAATCATAAAATTGAAATCACTTTTTCCTTGTGAGTGAAGTTTTCTGTTATTGTTCAAAATAAAGTGAAATAAAGTTCTTCAGATGTGAGATACGTTATTTGTGATATCGTTCATGGATCGGAAGTGCACTATAAGAGTTTTTATACCTGCTGGAACTGTTGGTGTTCGAAATCTCCCTGAAACTGGATCCCTTTTACCCAAGCTCGATCAGGAACTCCAATACCATAAATCAGGAACCATACATATGCAGAAATCAGCTCTGGACACTTGATATGTCGTATAATTAAGGTAATATTCGTTTTGCTCTTCAAAAGTTGGAATAATTTAGTTTTTCTTCCCCAAAATGTTGTGTGGCATTTGCTTATAAATTTATTTCGACCCTTTCATTCGGTTTTGTTTCTGTCGCCGGGATACAATTTTTCCTCCTTGTTTTCTCTTTTTTGAATTTTGAATTCGCGCACTAAATTGTCACATTTCACTGTTTGGGTTTATCTTATATAATTTATATATACAACTATTTTCCCATTCTTATTACTATACACAATTTTCAAACAATTGCTTATGACATGACCCAGTTGTTATTCTCTCACAATTCCAATTTCCATTTGACCATCTATTCCCGGGATTGGCTATTCTCATCAAGAGGTTTGTTGTTCTACCATTGGCTACCTTCAGTTATCTACAATTTCATATACTGTATGTTTCCAAATTTATAAATGTGTTGATAACTTTTATTCATGAAATTTTTGTAAATCTAGACTTTTTGTTGTCTTTTTACCAATTATGGGTTATAATCATCATGACAGTGTATGAAATTGATTATGTTATAGTTTTTTTGACATTTTCATCTATCCATATTATACATAGGCTTATAAAATACATAAACTTGAAAGTTATTCAAAAAGAAACCTTGAAACTAATAACTAATCAATACTTATTCTTTCTGTGGGTTATTTTTTTAAAATATCTAACTGGTTTTTTTATTAAAAAACAATATATATATATATATATATATATATATATATATATACACATATTGTCACCTCAAAATCGGAAACTCAAACAACGTTGTCGCCTCATATATAACGTTGTCACCTCCCATTTTGAAGGTTACAACGTTACGCCTTGGTTTTGGCCAGATAGGTTCTAGAGGGTTTAAAGATCACGGATCCATAATTTGTCCGGAAGTCACTAGGACCCCTTCTACCCATTCAAAAATTCAAAAAATGTTTAATTAACCATATATCACTGCGCTAGTCGTTTTCATTTGAGGTATGTTTTTTGACTTGTCACTTCCGTTAACCAGCGGATGTTTGTCACCTCCAAAAATGGCAAAATGCTGGCACTCATTATGCGAACGTTCTCTCAAAATAGAGGGCTCATGCTAATCGCAGTTGAATACGGATGAAGTTATTTTCGTATGTATGAGTGAATGCTACAACGACATTTTCATTCATTTCTAAATGTCACCGAATGAGAGTAAGACCTAGTTTTTTATATGAAATGTAGAGTCGATTTGTGAATTCCATTGTGGTTTGTCTCATTGAATTGGGTGAGATTTATCCACAAATGAACAATGAGTGGAAACTGATTATTTCAGGATCAATTTCCAAGGAAATTTAAATTGTGTACATGCAAACCGGTATTCTCAGTTTAGCGAATAAAAGTCGAAGAGTGAATCATTCAAAGAAGGTTATATAAATACGTTTCTCAGGTTTCAAGCTTTCATGAACAAAAACAATAAACATGTTAATTTCCGAAAATGTAATGGCAATACATAATTATTGCTTTTGATAAGATGAATACGTGGTTGAAATTATGGAACTCATTTCTTGAACAACCTACAGTAATTCTATAAAACTCCATCCTTTGGTACCATAATGATAGTTCTCCTGATCACATAATATTTTTTCTGAACAATATATCCCTCATTATTTGTGGTCAAATAAATATAAAATATCAATATCTCATATTGATGAAAAGGCCCAAACTATTTTTATTTAAATCTAAGGACAGATAGTTAGCTTGATTCTTCTTTCTCGTGTCCTTCTCAGTATGAGAAGAATAATTTGAAATAAAAACAATTGACCCCATTCGAAAACTGGATCGATTAATTCGTGATTTTGTACTACATGTTACCCTATGACTTTCAATCATTCCAATTTGTGACATGAAATTGGAAACTGATTAATTCAGGATCGATGGTTCAGTTATTTCGAGTTTTGCCCTGCTCTCCAGTTCACCACGTCCATTTTACTTTTTAACAAGTGACATTTCCTTCAAAAAAAATATTCCATTATTGAAAGCCTAACATTTAGCTGTACAAGATATATAATATCAGATGTGGAGTCCTCTGCGACTGTAAGACAAACTTATCACTATCATTCATCGTTCGAAATAACTCCTTTGGGAAATATTCATGTTGAAAACAGAAATATTCTCAATTGAAAATAGAAATATGATTTTTCCAGCAATAAAAATGAAGCAATTTTTTTGGTGATATCTAACAGAAAACTACTCCCCTGAAAAGCCACGCTGGACGGAACTATATTGGAAGATATTGTGAAAATACCCAACTTGGTCCTTCACCAATATTCTTATTCCAAAACGTTTACTTACAGATATTTAGGTGATCAAAATTTTAAGTCAAAGAATGTCGAGCACTTCACGTTTGATTACATTCATTCCAAAAATACATTAAAAATGATTTTGAAATTTTTCATTCATGATGAAATAAAAGCGTATTTGTTTGTTTTCCAATGACCTATAAGTAATAACCTCTTGATACTCTTCATTTGATAACAAATAAAACACTGCATGTTCTACAGTACAGCTTTTGGTGAAATGCCCTGATATATATAGAATTGACTAGCGCTTCAACACTTAAAATGATCACTAATGATTGCTTGTTTCTCAAAACGGGTGCAAAATTTCATAGTCATCCGACGTTTAGAAGTGGGTGGAATAGAGTAGCAGGATTCGATAACATACATATAATCATATAATACATACATAGTTACAGGTCAAGATAATAAAAACATTTTATAAGTGGTGCGGCGCTACACCAAGTCACGTATGTCATTATGTTTCCCCTAAGTTTCATTGCGGGGCTTTATTGAACAACTACCTTAGGAGTACAGAAAACAATGATCCAGATCTCGTTGTTTGGTCGCCATATTGAAAAACCTCCGCCAAACTTCTTTTCTTTAGAATATATCTTCGTATCCGATGGTCAGATTTTAATTTATAAAATTTTATTTCAATTATTTTTTGAAGTCAAACTAATTCTGCAATTTAACATTTTTTGTTGAATTACGTAGTTTCTGAAGTATGACATGATTGAAAAATCGTTAAAAGCAGGTCAAAAGTTAAGCTATCGGTCAATCCACTTGACACTTTTTATTCGTGGGTTCATTGGGTCGCTGATTATGAATTTATTACTATTTTTGGAAAATACAAGATGGCTGATTCAATGTGGCAGGTCGCTTGATTCCCTGTAGGTGTTATTGCTTTGTTTTTTTTATTGGTCCCAGGGTAAGTTATTTCAATTTTTGATTCATAATTCATTATTTCAGTTTCTTGGATGGACTCAATATGAAACAGGTAGCTCATACTGCGAAATACATAAATGGGTCGTCGCGGATATAAAAAATATATTTCTGTCGAGCAGACGAGTTCATTCATTTTGGAAGTCAATGCCAGTTACAGATATGTAACATTGTAACTGTTATTTAGTCTGGAAATATTAAACAAAGTCTCATTAATTCAACACAGCTGGGCAAACTGTCGAATTGGCAATATACACGTGTCGCGAAGATTTGGCGCTTCTCTTCTTTTTTTAGAATTGAAAAAGAATAGATCAACAGGTCTGAGAGAGTCTTTCCCGAACCTCGAGGAGATCGGGTTCCGCCGTCGGCGTGCGTCCCCCGGGATCGGCCCGAGTTTTTGGTCTTACCAGAAACTATATCGAAGAAAATCGCCCTTCGATATATAATGGTTTCACGGCAGGAACTATCGCTGGTAGATATTGGAAACTTTATTTCAATCGTCAGTTCGGAAGACGTGTATTTAAATTAGACATTCAATTCGAGTGTCCAAAGACGGCTACGAGGGAAATGGGAATTATATTCGAGACGGGGAGAAACATGGGAACTACGAGGGTAAGTGGCTGGCTTAAATAGAAAATCTAACTTGATGCATAGCTTTTAACTATGCATTCACAGGGTGAATCTCATGTACAATTAATACCAGATTAGGGGTATACATAACAGAGTATATTGGGAGTTCGTCTATTAAATTTGAGACTAACCGAAGACTATCACAATTTTTTGGTAATTTGGCAGTTGGCAGTTAAGGAGTTTGGTGAACAGTAGTGCTTCGAGTTAGTGTACGTGTCGTCGAATTTGGCGGGAAATCTAGGGCGTGGTACCCAACCTTTGGAGGGAGATTAGCGGAAAGCCGTGGAAAGCAGTGGAAACCAGTTCGTTTGCGGGCTACAAGGAAGGCAGTACGTCTATCGTCGAGTGCTGCATCGTTTCAAGGAAATTCTGGGAACATCGAGAGCGATTTCCGTCCAAGACCTTGGAGACGTAATTTCAGGGAGTCGTCTGAGAGATTTAGGGCTTCGTTTGGTTTGTTTCCTGAAGGGTGCTAATCATACTTTCTTTTCAGGGTGTTAATCAGTGTGTTTTTTGAAAATTTTACAGATCTGGGACTCCTGACACGCACAAATAAGGTACGCGGCTCAAGAACGTATCCTGATAGGTGCTCTTAAGTGACACCGCAGGAATGGTTTAATTGGTCTCTGTTGAATCTATTGTCTATCGTAGATACAGAGGCTCGGGCTTCATTAGCTACGCGTAAGAAGAAAAGGATTCTCAAACCGAGTTTCCGGCTCCCGGAAGGGGCTTCCTTGGTCCAGGTGTCCTTCCCAAACAAATTCCTGCACGTAGGTTACCAAATCCTTATTTGTTTTGCGAACAGAGGTTAAATGTAAATTTCCTAAAATAGGTCGGGCTGCGGAAAATCTACGCCTCTGTTCAGATTAGAAACCGTGAACTTTCAAGTCATTCCCAGGCTTGCCCCCTTTTTAAATCGTTTAGTATGAACGGCCACCACTTCATGACCTGTTCGACGAAAAGTCCAACGAACACACACGATACCACACCTCCAAATTTCAATTTCTTTTGATCAAGCACGCGGTTCAGAGAGAATTTCTCTGTGCTCAGAAGACAACGTAGGGGCATTCAGGGCTTCTGAAATCATTAAGCGTTCTCCAGTGAGATTGGTTAGCTTGGGCCAATCGTCACAGAATAAAAACTTGAATTCAAAAAGTCAATTAAATTATCCTGTTGGAAATTTGAACTTTGCAAACCCCGAGGAGCGTGAGCTCGTGTGTGATTCGCGCGTTATGTCCTTGCCAACAAATTTACCGGAATTAGCAAATTCCGAGAAAACTTTGTCACTTGCTCGCGATTTCAGAGTTGAGGATAATACCCTGAGGGCGCGTAGGGTGGAAAGGGAGGTAAGGAGTCAAAAAGGGAAGTTGCGTTTCTCCCAGGAGAAATTTGATGGTACAAAATTAAGGGAAACCGAGAATCTTTCAGATAGAGTAAATCGGGGATTCACTGTGGAGGAACGGCAACAGGGGAAATTGTTGGAAGAAAAACATAAATCAATTTTCAATAAAGTAATGGGGAATAATTTTTGGCATTCTGGGCCTTCAGCCCCCGGGAAACTTTTCCTCAGGGGGTTACCGGACGGTGACGACGCAGGAGTCGACTCCGAGGCACCAAATCGTGTCTAACGGTAACATTGAAAATTTTCAAAATTCAGGTTTTCAAAATTTATCTTTGAGAGAACCTGAGGCCCATGCGGACGAGCATGGGGGTGGTGGAATGTTTTCCCCAGACTTCCATTCCGAAAATGAGAAAGTGGAAGTTTGGGACGATGGGGTGGGATAATGGGCTTATCCACACTAAATCAAACGTAATTCACGAAAGGGTTAAGGGTCAGGCCGAGGCGCAATCTGATCGCAAAGAGCCATATGGGGAAGGTCAAAATCCCTGTCACGAACCATATGGGCGTTCAATTAATTTCTGGGAAGTTCCGGAGGATCGAAACTTCGCAGAAAATAACAATGAAACGCGTTTGAACGTTTCAGGTTTCGAAGAGCCCGAAGGCAGGGGCTGGCGAAGTCTGAAAGTGAATACGAACCTCTCACAGCGCAACGGGGAGGATGGTTATTTTGAGAGAGATGTGGAAATACAAAATCAGAATTTCATTTAAAAAAAAATAACATCCCCCCTAATTTAGAACATCCTGTTACGAAAATCGCTATTTTTGTCGATTTCGAAAATTTCATTCTTGGTATATACACTTCTAGGCAGTTGAATATTAGGGTTACGATATGTAAAATATTAGAATAGTATTTTATTTGTACATATTTGTGATCCCCCTGGTACATTCGTGAGAGCCGAAAAGGTTAATTGTTACGAATTTAATTGTTGGTTTGGACTGGGTGCAGAACGCGTACTGCCCTTGCCCGCCTCGTTCTTGAAATTTTGGTTAGTTACGGAACACAAAATTTTGAATTCCAACTCGCACTTGGATTCTTTTTGGGTTGTTCACGAGTGTACCACAAACCGTCTATATAAAGAAAAAGTAATTGTAAATTTTGGAAAGAACGTATTGAAGGAATGGCCAAAGGTTCGAAGAACCTATTTTCTAAATTTTGCATTTGAATGCGTGAATGTCTGAATTCACCCATTTTACAAGAGGCCATATTTACGAGCGATTATTTTTCTATTTGGAATATTTCAAAACTTATATTTTCTACCGAAGTAGGCTGCAGACTATTTTCAACAGTTAATATAAGTTAATTAATAATTAAAGTCGGGGGCCTAATTATAGTTTGGAAGGGACGCCCACAGGATTGAGATGCCACCCGCCATGAGCACGCCGCTGTCGACGGGATTGGATTATCAACCTGTCGTGTACCTGTCCCACCCTAACAATTGACTTTATAATCCGTAAAAGGGATGGCGCCATCAGATTTGGGTCAGATCGGTTGACGAACCGAGATGAACTCGAGAAACTGAAAGTAACTGGGCCATCTCTCGCATTCCTCCGATACGGAAAATTAATTTGATTATAGAATTAATTGTACGGGAGAATTAGATTATGAAATATCTTGATTTGCGGGCGGAACGGTCTTTGCACTCAGAATGCATTATTCTGAAAGGCTCGTTTCCCCAGAACAAGATATTTTCATTCGAAAGAATGAGTATGAAAAATCTATTGCATATTCTCTAGCGTAAATTAATCATAACTTTTGCAATTCACGTTTAATGTGAAATTTTCTTTGTCTTAGACATTTGTATAGACGGTTCCTTGAATCGTAATTGGTTTCCACAGTTCAATTGCAAACGTTTCGATGGTTTTCATAGAAATTAGCGGAGCGCGATTTCTCCATAAGAAATGCATTGAACTGAACGGGACACCAGTTGCGATCGCGTAGTCATGCGGGGATTGATATTTTCTCCGTTGTGTTTTAGGATGCGAGATGGGAATGGCGCGCGGTGATTTGTGCAAAGGAGTTGAACTACCCGCGGATCGCGAGTATATCGCGAGTGGTTCGGACACGCCCCTTTCGCGCGAATCCGCGAGAATAGAAATATGGAACTAACGGTTTTTTCGCTCTCAGTTCTCAGTTGGCCGTTCCAGTTTTTAGTTCCAGTTGGCAGTCTAGTGAACAGTAGTGCCTCGAGTTAGTGAACGTGTCGTCGAATTTGGCGGGAAATCTAGGGCGTGGTACCCAACCTTTGGAGGAAATTAGCAGCAGTGGAAACCAGGTCGTTTGCGGACTACTAGGAAGTCAGTACGTCGCGTCGTCGAGTGCTGCACCGTTTCAAGGAAATTCTGGGAACATCGGGAGCGATTTTCGTCCAGGACCTTGGAGACGTAATTTCAGGGAGTCGTCTGAGAGAATAGGGCTTCGTTTGGTTTGTTTCCTGAGTGTACTAACCATACTTTCTTTCCAGGGTGTTAATCAGGATATTTTTTGGAAGTTTTTCAGATCTGGGAACGCGGGCGCACAAATAAGATAGCGGCTCTAGGGCGTACCTTGGTAAATTTTCTTAAGTGAGATTACAAGGATGGTCTAATTGGTTCTCGTTAAACTTGTTGTCTTTCGCAAGTACGAGAGCTCGGGCTTCATTAGCTACGCGCAAGAAGAAAAAGGGATTCTCAAACCGAGTTTCTGGCTTCCGAAAGGAAGTACCTTGGGTCCAGAAGTCCTTTCCCCAAACATTCCTGCACGTAGGTTTTCCAAATCCTTATTTGTTTTGCGAACAGAGGTTAAATGTAAATTTCCTAAAGTAGGTCGGGCTGCGAAAAATCTACGCCTCTGTTCAGTTTAGTAACCGTGAAAATTTTCAAGTCATTCCCAGGCTTGCCCCTTTTTGAAAAAACGAATAGCATGGACGGCCACCACTTCATGACCCGTCCCACGAAAAGTCCAACGAACACACACGATACCACACCTCCAAATTTCAATTTAATTTCTTTTGAACAAGCACGCGGTTCAGAGAGAATTTCTCTGTGCTCAGAAGACAACGCGGGGGCATTCAGGGCTTCTGATCTCATAAGTCGTTCTCCAGTGACGTTGGTTAGCTTGGGCCAACCGTCACAAATTCAAACTTTGAAATCAAAAAGTCAAGTAATGAATCCAGTTGGAAATTTGATTTTTGCAAACCCCGAGGAGCGTGAGCTCGTGTGTGATTCGCGCGTTTGCACCTTGCCAACACAATTGCCGGAATTAGCGAATTCCGAGAAAAATATGCCACTTGCGCGCGAATTCAGTGATGAGGTTAATTCCTTGAGGGCGCGTAGGGTGGTAAGGGAGAGTCCACAGGTATTAACGAGGGAAGTTGACGTTTCTCCCAGGAGAGAGAATTTTTCAATCAGTGTAAATCGGGGATTCACTGTGGAGGAGCGTCAACAGGGGAAATTGTTGGAAGAGAAACATAGAAAAATTTTTGATAAAGTATTGGGAAATAATTTTCGGCATTCTGGGCCTTCAGCCCCGGGAAACTTTTCCTCAGGATGTTATCGGACGGTGACGACGCAGGAGTCGACACCGAGGCACCAAATCGTGCCTAACGATAACATTGGTATTTTTCCAAATTTAGATTTTCCAAATTTAATTTTTCGAGAATCTGAGGCCCATGCGGACGAGCATGGGGGTGGTGGAAGGTTTTCCCCAGACTTCCATTCCGAAGATGAGGAAGTGGAAGTTTGGGAGAGACGGGCCAGAACGACGGGGTGGGATAATGGGTTTATCCACAAAAATCCGCGTTCAAACACAGAAAGGGTTAAGAGTCAGGCCGAGGCGCATTCTGATCGACAAGAGCAATATGTGGAAGGACGAAATCCCTGTCCCGAACCATATGGGCGTTCAGTTAGTTTCTGGGAAGTTCCGGAGGATCGAAACTTCCCAGAAAATAACAGAGAAGCGCGTTTCGACGTTTCAGATTTCGAAGAACCCGAAGACAGGGACTTGCGAGGTCTGAAATCGAATATAAACCTCTTACGGCGCAACGGGGAGGATGGTTATTTTCCGAAAGAGACGGAAATACAAAATCAAAATTTCATTTAAAAAAAAATAACATCCCCCCTAATTCAGAA
The DNA here is from genome assembly GCA_018342105.1 of Gonioctena quinquepunctata. Lineage (NCBI taxonomy): Eukaryota > Metazoa > Arthropoda > Insecta > Coleoptera > Chrysomelidae > Gonioctena > Gonioctena quinquepunctata. The sequence goes on along the minus strand of JAFIRS010006277.1, from coordinate 7,071 downwards.
CAATCCTGCCTTCGTCAACGGTATTGGTCGGAGGGAAGACTGAATGACGTGTCACGTGATCAGTGAATGGCGGCGGCCATTTTGGAAAGTGGGAGGAGTCAGCAGTGATGATGCGGCCATGACTCAACCGACAGGTCTTTGCAGGAATATTATCTACGTCAGCACTTTCCTCTTATCAGTTGTTTATTTAAGCGACCGGATATCGGCGGCATCCTTTGTTTACATTAACTGAGATAAGATATCGGCGGCATCCTTTGGAAGAGTTTGTTTACATTAACAAGATAAGAGATATGCAGCTGCACGCTCGAACCGTGGGATAACTTGAACATTCAAAGTCAAACGATTACTATTTGTATTTGTTTCTAAGCTGGCTGAGGCACTATCGGCGACATGGAAGCAGGACGTGTGTGGGATAACTTGAATATGAACGCAAATCCTACCAAGGTCAAATACGACTTGAATAATATTTTAAAACGTTACCAAATATACAGGGTGGATCGAAAGAGTGTTTAGAGGAGGAGGAAAACGAAACAAGTATATATTGGAGTTTTTTGTTGAAATGACGTCAGTTGAGGTTATGTTGTCGATGACAGAGGAGTATACACGGAAATTGGAACAGTTTCATCGAAAAGTCAGAGCTCTGAACGAAGAGTTGCAGTTTTATGAAGAGAAACGAAACGTCACAAGAAAATTGAAAAAGTTGAATCTCTGCACGACACAACCATCAACATCGAAATATGATTCAGATGATACTAGTGACTTTGATTCTGAACACCATCTTATACGTAGACATACCGTATGATGATGATGTACGAGGAGTAGCGGTTTCTTCAAAGATGGCAATCAGTCTTGGATTCCATTGAATCGAACAGCAGGACTTCGAAGGTTATTCTTCACCACAGACCTGCCACCCCACCTCGAAGACGATCACAACAACAACATAATCGAGAAATATCAGCTCAAGTTTGAAATGAATGATTCTACAAGTACAGTGATGCCATGGAGAAAGCTTCCAACGGCAGCAGTAGCGATGACGTCACCAACGCCGTCACCACCACCAATAATACCACCCTTGAAACATGAAATATATAAGATTTTTGTACTCTCATGTGTTGTTATAACCATAATGTTTTTTGCTTTGGCGAAATTCCTATTCAAAACTGTAAAAAGAAGCTTGGAATCGTCATGTAATATCAAAATAAATGAATAGAGAGTCTAACCTGACTTTTACTTCACAAACATACGGTGTACGTGACGTGAGCCACGTATACCGTGTATGGGTGTGAGAGAGAGAGAGATCCCTCTTTGTTTTTCATTTCAAACTTGGCTTTTTTCAACTTTTTTTTTCCCAATAATTTTTTTCTCAAGTACTTCAATTTTTTTCTCAAATATTTTTTCAACTTTTTTTCTCAACTATTCTCAACTTTATTTTTTCAACTTTATTCATTTCAATTGGGAACTCGACCCCACCTGAAAGAGACAAAGGGAGAAACGAGAGATGGACAGAAACACTGAAATACACACATACATATTTATTTCCTAAAAAAACAATTCTAAAATAAACTTAATTCGGTAAGATATATGTACACAGCCATTGGTGAAGATATTGGGTGTTCCTCTGGGCACACATGAACTTCCCGGTGTTGTGGTAGGGGCAGTGGTCCAGGGTAGGCTTGAATTTGTCTGTCGACCAATGGCTTGAATCATAGAAGGCCACATCGTAGATATCCACTTGGTACGACAATCCCATTTTCAACAATTTTTCTTTGAGGAAATCGTATTTTTGGTTCCCTCTCACATAAATCCGATCAGCCTGGTAGAATAGGTGTCTCAGTAGGATGTCATCCATGTCTTCATAAGCTATGTAGCCGGTGTCATATGGAATACCATCATCGATTTTTCCAAATATCTTACGGTGCGACGGTCTTGGGCATCCAGGTTGGTATACGACACAGGTGTCTTGAACAAAAAGTTGTGTCGCTGACTGCCGACGATTATGGACCTTCCTTTGGATAGAAGATGCCATTGACTTGGAAGGCTTGAATGTCAACGAATGCGATACGCATGATGGCTGGATGATGAATGAACGCCGCCGCCGCGCCGTAGTGATCTATGTCAGGCTTCTCATCGTTTCGGAAGAGGGGATGATATTCCATCATACAATCGTGAATGATGATGCAATAGACACGAGTCCGATCGGGGAATCCCGCGCTCGATTCGATATCCAATCGTACGTCAACCGTACCGGATTTCATAGTTTCTTCCTGTTTTGAACAATCCGCAAAAACTTTGACATGTATATAAAAGTATAATTGCGTGACGCTTCACGTCATTCAACGTCGAGATGTCGGACGAGAAGGTCGTTAAAGCCATGCGCGACAAAAAATTGACAGAAATGCGACGAAGTATAAGAAAAAAGTACCTAGCCCTAAAACTTGGAAAAAACAAACGAGACGATGCACTGAATAAACTTTTGAAACCGATATCTCAACCGCTACAACAAATTGTCAAGTCATCGAAAACCCTAAATAAATCCATTTTCAAAGTCAAGAAGGAGGAGCAACCTGAAGTTAAAGATGAGTCAGAAGGAGAAGATGAAGAAGAAGAAGAGAATTCTCAAAGCGAGAGAAGCAGTGACGAAGAATATTATTCTAACGATGACAGCATGTTGCCACGGAATTTTTCCGCAGCTGTAATGAACGAATATCTCAATCGATATCCCATCATGTCACGTGAATACATCGCTCAACATTGGAGAGATGACAAACGTATAGATAAGGTATATGGACCTGTGTATGACGTCAGCTCTCCCGGTTGGTTTTTGGGATCCAAGTCAATCCGCTTTGAAGAAGGATACATCGAAACGGGACTTTAAAAATTTGAATCAACTCCCGGACTATATCAACTGATATTTTACACCAGGCCCCGGAACTATAGCGAAGATGACTTGAACGACTACCGAGACATATTGGAGTTGACTGGATGTCATAGAAGTGCGAACGGTCGTTTGAAAGGCACTCAACGCTGGAAATATAAACACGTTATGAAATATTTAATGAGGAGAGAACGCGTCGGTCAGGGTATAAACACCGATAAATTGGTATACAATGACAACCCAACGGATTATATCTATTGGGACGATCCCAACGAATTGGTGGATCGTTTGAGACTTTTGGTAGACAATCAGATAGCTGGAAATGATTATTCACATCAAAACGAAATCGTTGCCATCATCAATGAACTCCGTGAAGCCGGTTATATAGAGTAATGACATGCGCATTAGACTCATTCGCATCATGAGTGTCGATAAATTCGGTCATCGTTCTGGTGGTGGTGGGGGCGTAAGAGGGAACTACCGATGTTGTCTCGTACCCCCTCTCTACCGCACACCCCTGAAGGCGATATCGACATGGATAACTTGAAAATATGTAATTTAAAAGATCCTACGTTTGATAGTGATGCGGCTACCAAAAAATACGTGGACACCACTGGGTCTGAATTAAAGTCTCAACTGCAACGCGACGTTGCCACATCGGCTGAAACTTCGCTAAAATCCATGAATATGTCATTCTTCAAACAAAGGAACACTTCGTAAACACTATTAAGAAATCTCGACTCGCATCTGTACAAGACACGGCAACATGGATAACATAAAGAAAATGGCTGCCTATAAACCATTCGGATCGAATGCATCTTTTGGAGGGTAAAATTACGGAATTGTCCAAGCATCTGTTTGAAATCAAAGAAAGAATGAATACAATGTATTCGTACGATATCGAAAATTCTCGTTGAAGATGTCGAAAGCTCAAGTTGTCGCAGAACTCCATAAACCGGCTAGAAAAAATTATCTTCGACGACCTACGGTAATTAAAGGTTTGGACGATCTATGGCAAATGGACTTAGCCGAAATGAGAATGTTTTCTTCAGATAATGGGGGTTTTAGAATGATTATGGTCGTCATCGACTGTTTTTCCAAATTTTTGTGGACTCTTCCTCTAAAATCCAAAACGGGGGGGAAATCACCAAAACTTTCGATGATATATTGAATCATACGAAATGGTGTCCGAAAAATCTACAAACCGATCAAGGTACGGAATTTTTCAATGCTAAATGGTTTATTGGAAAAACGCGAAATCAATCACTACAATACGTTTACGGTGATGGAAGCGGCCATAGCTGAGCGTGTAATCAGAACGTTTGTCCAATTTTTTTTTTACGGAATTTTTCAATGCTAAATTAGTTGTTGCTCCCACGAAAAGGGATATCCTGTAATGTTCAGAGAACATCGTGGGAACCTAGGGAAAGAAGGTAGGAGTTGGTGTTCTTCTTAAATTTCTGAAGGTTGTTTGCCTCGGGGAACACCTCCCTAGGCAATGAGTTCCAAAGACTCGCTGTTCGTTGGATGAACGAGTCTTTGGAAAGTGATGTTCTGCAGGTCTCCAAAGTGACCACGAAGGGGTGTGATGACTGAACTTGACGGGTTAATCTCGAAGAGACTGCCAAAGCGGGAACGATTGTTGATATTTCAGAAGAGCATCGCCCATGAAAATATCTATAAAATAGAGACAAATCGCCAACTTTTTTACGGTGTTCCAGACAAGTGAGCGAGTTTGTAAGCGAGGCATCACCGACAAGACGAATTGCCCTTTTTTGGACAGAATCCAATAGCCTCAGGATATGTTTAGGTGCCGCACTCCAAATATGGGAACAGTATTCCAGGACAGGTTGGATCTCTGCCTTATAGATCATAAGCAGCTGAGTGGGGGTGAAATAGCTCTTGGCACGAAACAGAAAACCAAGTTTTTGGGATGCACTTTTGGCAATGGACCTCACGTGATTTTCCCAGGAAAGGTTATTGCTGATAGTAATACCAAGCATCGATATGGATGGCTTCAGTGGTATGGTTACTCCTGACAAAGTTATGTTAGGCACAGTGAGATCGGCTTTTCTAGAGAAAAGACATGCTTGTGTTTTGTTTGCATTGAATTCTACCAAGTTATTAGATCCCCATGCGAGAATTGTTGCTAAGTCCATATTTATATTATTAACATTTCTTCCCCGTTCATTTCTGGTTTCACGGGCTGATAGAGGGGCCCTGGAAGAGAAAGCGGTATGGAGGGTACTATCATCGGCAAAGCTGTGTACTGGACATGAAGTTGCTTTCAACAGGTCGTTGATGTGAAGTAGAAATAGTGTTGGTGCGAAAATAGATCCTTGCGGAACACCAGCATTTATGAGTAGAGTGTCAGATGAAACTCCATCGACCACTACATGGAGAGACCTGTTTGAGAAAAACTAGCAAGTGCTTATAGCCACTATAAGGTGCCAAACTCGATCGAACGCCTTGGAGATATCTAATGCCACAGCTAAAGTTTCTCCATTTTCACAGATAGCTGCCATATATGTGAGACGTAAGAGAGCAGGTCACCAGTTGATCTCTGATGGCGGAAGCCATATTGCCTATCGTTGACAATTCCTGAGTCTTCCAGATATTTCATGAGCTCGATGTTGATGGCTTTTTCCATGACCTTTGGAAATAATAGATAGCAGTGCGATAGGTCTGTAGTTGCTAGGTAGAGCCTTTTGCCTTTTAGGGACTGGCTGTACTCTTGCAATTTTCCAATTGGACGGAAATACCCCCCAAATTGTAAGAAATGGTTGAACAACTTGCAAAGAACAGGTGTTAGTTCGGGGCACATTTCTTGAGAACAATCGGCGGAATTCCGTCAGATCCACAGGCTTTATTGGTGTTGAGACCCAGCAAAGTCTTTTCTGATAGTACGTTGGCGAAAGGTGATCTCGGGCATGTGACTGTCAATAGGTGTAATGTTCGGGGTTGTTTTCCCGATGAATCCAGAGTGGAATTTCCAGCAAATAGGTGCGCAAAGATATTGGCTTTTTCCAAGCAGTCGTTGCTAGTGTTCCATCTTCTTTGGTTAGGGAGGAAATGAGCTGGAAGTGAAGTTTCTTCCCACAGCTTCGGCGAAAGACCAAAATGAACGGGATCCGTTAGGACATTGAGCAAGTTTTGATCTTATTTTGGCTTTGTGGGCATCTTTGAGCATTCTATTGTCTCTTTACATAGCCTCTAGCCTCGACATATGCTGCTCTGGTCTCAGGGCCCGGATTTTTTAGCCATCGATGGTATGCTGCCTGTTTGGAAGCCACAGCTCTAGAGCAGTTTCTGGTAAACCAGGTCTTATCGGATGATGTTCTTCTTTCGGTATTCGGTATGTAAGTTTGCATCCCAACATGATGATTTCAGAAATTGTCTCAGCAATATCGTGTTGGATCTACTGAAGAGAAACAAACTCTTCCATGGAAACGCTGAGAAAAACATACGAAGACCTTCCCAGTCGGCCGAATTGTAATGCCACATGAGACGGGGTGGTATTGCAGCCGATGGTAAATGGAAAGAGCATGTTGGGAGATGAGGGTGTGATCAGAGTTTCCGAGGGGGCAAAAAACTTCTATTCTATACGGGTCAGGATTGGTGGTGAGGAAAAGATCTAGTGTATTGGCAGACTGGTTGTTGACATCAGGGATGCGGGTTGGTAGCTCGACCAGTTGTTCTAGACCATGAGTGATGGCGAAGGCCTCGGCTTGACGACCCGCATCATCTGTTTTGTCAGAGAATTTGAGCCAGGCAGCGTTATGTACATTAAAGTCTCCCATGATTATGGTTTCAGCTGTTGGATGGTTCTCCTGAATGTAGTCCAGTTTGAGTGATAGAAACTCAAAGAGGTCGTTATATGAAGGTTCATTAGGTATAGGTAAAGGCAGCAGAGGAACTTAGTCAGTTTGGTATCAGATAGCTGAACCACATCACATCAAAGTCTTTCGGTTCCAAACTCTCTTCACGCTGGCATGAAAGGTTAGCCTTAGCGTAAAGGCAGACTCCACCTTTGAACCCGAATCGAGAATGGAGTTCGTAACCAGGACAAAGCATATGGACCTTGTTGGTGGACGAGTTTACTTGTGTTTCTGTTAGAGCCAGAATATCTGGGTTTTCGTCTGTAGGTGATGGTGGACGTCATTGATGTTCTTGTTGAGTCCGCGGATGTTGCAAAA
>JAFIRS010006276.1:0-40236 GCA_018342105.1 Gonioctena quinquepunctata | reverse complement strand
TTAACCCCTTTTTTCCCAGAAAAAAAGCGGTTAGACTTTTATTCATTTTATTTTTTTTATTACATTGGTTTCCCAAAGCTTTTTTTTAACAGTTTTGAATAGGAACCCCCAAAAAAAAAAAAAAATATGGTTATAAAAACACATGAGAGTAAAAAAATCTTTTATTTTTCCCAATTTTCCCAAAAGGGGGTATTTGGTGATGGTGGCGGTGTTGGTGACGTCATCGCTACTGCCCGGGGAAGCCTTCCCCAAATGGCACCCTTTTGTACTTTAGAATCCCTCATTTAAAACCCGGGAGCTAAAATTTTTCCCCAATTAGGGGTATTTGTTGTTATCATCCTCGAGGTGGGGGGGAGGTTTGGTGAAGAAAAACCCTTAAAAGTCCGGGGTTGTTCGATTAAATTGGAATCCAAGACTGATTCCATCTTTGAAAAAAAACCATTCCCCTCGTACATCATCACCCTTACGGTATGTCTACGTATAAGGTGATTTTCAAATCAAAGCCCACTAGATCATTTGAACCCTTATTTCGATGTTGAGGGTTTGTGTCGTGCAAAATTAAACCTTTTTTCAATTCTCTTGTGATGTTTCGTTTCTCTTCATAAAACTGTAACTCTTCGTTCAGAGCTCTGACTTTTCGATGGAACTGTTCCAATTTCCGTGTATACTCCTCTGTCATCGACAACATAACCTCAACTGACGTCATTTCAACAAAAAACTCCAATATATACTTGTTTCGTTCTTCTCCTCCTCTAAACACTCTTTCGATCCACCCTGTATATTTGGTGACGTTTTAAAAGTTATCTGTCCTGCTTCCATGTCGCCGACAGTGCCTTAGTCCGCTTAGATACAAATACGAATAGTAATCGTTCCAACACTGAATGAAGTTATCCCACGGTTTGAGCGTGCAGCTGCATACTCTCTTATCTTGTTAATGTAAACAAACTCTTTCACAAAGGATGCCGCCGATATCTCATCTCAGTTAATGTAAACAAAGGATGCCGCCGATATCCGGTCGCTTAAATAAACAACTGATAAGAAGTGCTAACTTAGATAATATTCCTGCAAAGACTTGTCGGTTGAGTCATAGCCGAATCATCGCTGACTCCTCCCACTTTCCAAAATGGCCGCCGCCATTCACTGATCACGTGACACTTCCTCCCAACCAATGCCGTTGACGGATATTGGTTGACACCCCCATTTCAATATGCTGCTCGGCTATTGGATAACGGCCCCCCCACGACCTATCACAGCTCTCCCCACCTCCCACTCTCAATCACACACTCCCATACACAACATGGCTGCCACCATTCCGACCAATCACAGGCCACTCATCCCCCCCACCTTTTTCCCTACCCCACATACAACCACCATCCCCCACCCCTCTCATGAAATCGCCATTTTGTGGTGGTGGTGCGGGACCATGTGGCGGGAGAGGTGTGCTCAGAGTGACATAGCCCTTCTACTCAAACTGGTCGCCCCTCACGGTTATTTTCCTGGTTGTCCTATCTCTAGCGACTTGAATGTTTTTAATAAATTTTTGAGTTTCGTTGTCAATCTCATTTTTCAACATTTGTGGCTTCAAAATTGTTACTCCATTCAGTATGGATCTAAATTCTCTCCAATTAGTTGACGAATAGTCATACCTTGTTTTTTCTACACTTTGGTACCTTTTTTGTTTCAAGTTGAAGATTACCGGTGAGTGATCGGATGTTAGTTCGCTGTATGCTATTGGGTCACTCATATCTCTGATATTTTTATAGACAACCAGGTCTATAACCGTCGGCGACGTACCATTGGACGGGTAGTGCGTGGGTTCGTTACTGCTCCCTATTATGACTTCATTGTCCAGGGAGAATTTTAGCAGCGTTGTTCCATTTGCGTTGTTTTTGGTTGGATTACCGTTCCAGTCATTGTGTCTCGCGTTAAAATCCCCAGCCAGTATCACCTTGTTAGCAACACTAAACAGGCTGTCTGAATCCCTGGCTGCGAATTTCCTTTCTGGTGGATTATATACAGTAAATAAACAAGTGCCGTCGTTAAATTTAATCCCGGCATGCTCAATTATCGTGTTTAGTTGTGGAATTTCAACGAAAGGAATATTATTCCTAATCAAAATGGCTACCCCACCAGCAGCCCTATCACCTCCCTGTCTGTCAGCCCTGATGGTGGCAAAACCCCTGAGTTTTAAGTTATGTTCCTGTCGGAGCTTAGTCTCGGACAGAAGCATTATATCGATAGAATATTCATGAATGAAGTTGCTGAGAAGCGCAAACTTCCCAGCAACTCCATTCGCATTGAACATGCACACCCTTATACCCTTATTTGATGCCATTTCTGAAGAAGAAATATACGGCAGCGATTTCCCGATCCCCTTCGGGGGTATTTCTCAGAATGTCGCAGAGTTCTGTCAACTTCTCCTCAACTTTGGAGACATTTACCAGGTTATTTAATTCTCTAGATATGTCTATTAAATTGTTACCAACAGGGTTTCTGGGTTGGGAGCGGGTAGGGAGCAAACCTGTTACTGGCTGCGTCCTTCTATCCCTGGGAGGCGGTCTTTGGTCTCTGCACTCGTCCTGGCTTTCGTCTGTATGGAGTAGCGCCGGTTCCCGGGCGTACTCTCTTCTCGACCCACGGCCTTGGTTGCCTGTTTGGGGCAGCACCTGTCCATTGGTGTGCCCTGTTCTCGGCTCATTTCTTATGCCTGTTTGGAGTAGCGTCCGGTCTTGGACGTACTCTCTTCTCGGCTGCTCCTGAGTTCTTTGCTGTCTTTCATTTGCTCTTTGTTGCCAGTAGTTGGTACGGGGGCCTGGAGCTTCTTTGTATCTAGGTGTTTGTCTTGACTGCTGGTTCCCTATCCTCTCGTCCATGAATCGCACTTTCCGGATATAAACCTGGCAGATTTTAGCGTTGGCCGGGTGCATTCCATTGCAATTGCAACATTGCGCTGGTTCCGTACCGGGCTTTGTACATTCTCTGGTCTGATGCTCCCCTACGCATTTCACGCATCTGGGCGATTTTTTGCATTTGCTGGTCGCATGCCCCCATTCCTGGCATCTGTGGCATTGGGTTATACGCTTATCGAAACGCATAACCCCCCATGAAATTATAGCGTTTAACACTATTTTGATTCTGCTTTTAAGAAAATTGAGCTTTATGCTTGAGTCTGTTGAAACTATGAAGAGCTTCCTTTCCACATTTCTCATTCGCCCTACTCTGATGACCTCTAGCCCTTGCTCTTTCAGGTCTTCTATTATATCTTCCGGGTCCGGGTTATTTTCCAGTCCCCTGAGGACAAATGAGTGGACTTTCTCCTCTTTTTTTGTGTAGGTATGGTACTTTGCATGCATCCCATCGAGTCTACGTTGGAATTCCTCGTGGTCCTTGTCAGTAAACGTTTGTATGGTTGTGTTTTTGTTACCAAATTTAATTGTGAATTTATTTTCTAAGCTTGCCTCTATCTCCTTCCTCGCTTCGTTCCTAAACGGTAGGATTCCTGTGATGACAATAGGAGGCATCAGTTTCTGTCCTGTACTTTTACCCCCTTGTTTGGGAGCCTTTCCTGGTTGTGTTTGGGTAGCTGGTCTATTTGTTGCGGGTTTTTCGTGGTTTGCACTTGATTGATCCGTTTCTTCCGTTCCGTTTCCGTTTCTTCCGTCAACATCACCCAATATATTTGGTCTTGTTGTCAATGTCCGAGTGCCTTGGGTGAATGCTTGCTGAGATTCCACTCCACCATTTCATCTCCTCCGTCCCGAACGAATTTTCCTTCAATTCAATATATCGGGATCGGGAGTATGAACGGTTCTGGGTCCTAACTCTGACTTAGTACTCGAAGTCTCGAGTACATCGATAATCTTCGTTTCACGGGAATTTATATGGGTTATAGAAGTAGAAGTTTTGAGTGTTGAGTGTCACATATGGGATACTTGTCTATCTGCTGATGAGATATAACTTTTGTAGCTTCATTACCATTTATTGAATTGACATTTTTCAATAACCTTACCACGCCATACGTGAGGTAGTGAAATGGTGAGAAACAATGACAATTCCACAATTTCAACTTTCAAGAAAGTAACCATACTAAATACTGAAAATGTATGGGTTGATCTGCCTCTTTCTCGGTCGCATATCGTGAAAGAATTTCGATATTTTGATATGGGATTTTCAACATTTTTCCGAAAAGTCCGTTAATGAATTCATCCCAATGAACAATAAAGTGGCAGCTAATTGCAGCAATTTTGGATTACATTTCAATTTCATTCCATCAATACTAGTAGCGTTCTTTTTTATTTATTGTTTACTCCCATTTTGTTGTAGCAGTGTTGATTTGTATTGATTTATATTTCGATTTGACTTTCAACAAACTTGAAATGTTTTCGTCATTCGATGCTTGCAGAGACATATGATTCGATAGGAAAACACTTAACGATTCAAACATGGCAAATGAGGTTCTGTTGTTTCCACTCTTCAATGAATGACTGTTACCTCCAAAAAACATGAATTCTCCCATATTTATGTGTCATAAATGGAAGAGGTTGAGTAGAAATCTACAATACTCGAGCCTCATCAAGTCCGAAGAGTTTGAGTATGGCAGCCCCCTGGCTTTTATTTGTATCATGCTCCCTATCCAGTTTATAGTGGTCAAATAAGATCAGAGTGATCATATATTTCTGTATTTTTTCACCTTTGAAAAACTAGAAAGGGAAAGTAGTAGTCCCTTGAGGCCTGTAGTAATAACACGAATCAACTTGTTCTTCAGATGGACGAGATGCAGCAGAGTTCTATGGGCCCTTCACGGGTTTTTCGTGCCCACCAATGAAGTTATTGAAAATGACATGCATGGAAAATCTCTAACGATCAAACTCACCATACGTGATTCGCAGTTACCATTTTTGTATATAGGCAAAACCGTCCAAGAAGCGGAGGGCGGATAAACTTCAGCTTTTTATTTTCACCATTGGAGAAGATATCTTGAAAATTGAAGATCCACACTTACTTTAATGGAATCAAATATAAATTTTCAATATGATAAGGGAAGTGTTTCAAAATATTATATCTTTTTAACTTGAATTTTCCAGAGAAAAATATCATGCTTTGGTCCATAATAAACAAAAATACAAAATAAAATCAAATAACTCTCACTCCAAAAAACAAATTTTTTGTGAATATCTGGAGAAAACTCAAAGTATTTCTGAATAAAGATGTAGATCTATGTTAACTTTATGAAATAAAATGTTTATAATAGGAAAATAGCATTTTTTTATGAAATAATATTATATTCTTGATTCAGCCAGTCGGGGGAACTGTGAATCAGTGTTTAGCCCTGGTCGCAGAAATAGGCTGGAGTTGGAATGAAAGGAAGGTAGCTTTGATACTACATTCGTCTAATTCGTTGACATTATTGACAATTATCAATGCGAGTTCTCGTGTTACATATTATTAAGAATATATTCATTCAAAACGGATAAATATTGTTTTCATTATTGGAAAGTGAGAAGGGAATTTTTTTTGGCATCGTTAATATATACCCAAATATATCCGGACCGGAATCATACAAACAAGTCTGCATTCGAACATTGATACAAGTATCTCGCAAGACTGGAAGAGTGGGAACCAATCATCGAAAATGAAGAAGATAGTGGATTCTTTATTTTGGGATCTTTGATAGGAAACTACCATATGAGTCGAAGAGAAATCAAGTGATACTGGAATAAGCAAAGGAAGCATTTCTGGGGTATTGAAAAAAAACAAATTATATGCGTACCATATTGAGATGCACCAGAAACTGTAGGAAATGGACTTTCATAGATGACTGGATTTTTTTTCTAGGTTTCGAACAAATTTGGTGATTATAAAAATTTTCTGGATTTCGTTCAGTTTTCCGATGACACAATTTTCATTATTCTAATGACGTGAATAAACTTTCGTTCTTCTTCCATACTTTTTTTCAACCAACAACTCTCAATTTGAATTGAAAAAAACATTCAGCATGGTGTCCCCCGAAGATCTGTCCTGGAGCCACTGCTTTTCATCATATACATTGATGACCTATATTTCCATATGCTGACGAAATGTCAAATTGAACTCTTTGCAAATGATACGTCCTTCATTATTTCTAATGCCAATATTCCACTTTTACCCGAACTTGCAAAAAGGAACTTCAATATCTGAAGCTGAAACTTGGTTTTATGCAAATAATCTTCAACTTAATAGAGGAAATACTGAAAATCTAGTAATTTCCACTAAAAACCAATTCACGGCAGGTAACTCCTGTACATTGCTTGAGGTCTCCTAGATTATTAGATATAGTACGTAGATAAACTTAGTACTAGGCTGTTCTACTTAGGCAACTTAGCCTTTGCTCAAACTTGCTTGCTTTGATGAGCCATGGTTCAGTTTCATGGGGTGATCCAGTTGATTCTGTGAAAATATACAAATTACAAAATCTAGCGATAACGATACTGACTGGATGTGATTTAATGAACACTGCCAACCATTATTCGAAATACTGAGAATAAGACCACTTCCTTGTATATATATGCTACATAATCTCACAGAAATTCTTGCCAGGAGGCACAGCACTCCGAAAGTTTCCAGCTTGCATCATCACAACAGAGCCTGCTACAGTTGAATTAGTGCCACGTTGAAGATGAATAAAATAAAAGCTGGCTTCGATATGTTACAGACTTCTGTCTCTCATTGCAGATCCCTATCCTGAGAGACATGATGACATGTCAGTTGGAAGTGTTTCAGTTGCAAGTTGAGTTGAGATGGCGTTAGCTGATGGTGTGTTTCATTCTGCTGATGAAATCGCAGCCAAATACCATGAAGTGAATGGATATCAATTGTTTCAATCAGGTACGCAGACATTTGTTTGCTTGACCCACCCTGTACTGATGAGGGGCGAATACCCCAAAACCAGCCAACAGCTTGAGTGAAGTGGTTGATATTTATCCATTTCGCAACAAACATTTGCAAAGTATTTTGTAGGACTTTGCACGTTTATCCATCTTGTCTTGAGAAATAAGACATTTTCCATTTTTAATAAAATAAAATCAGAGAAAAAATATTTGAATTTTAAACTTTTAACAAACTACCTTGCCAAATTAGATTCATGATAAAACAGTGTTTCAAAATTAATGTAAAAAATGCTTCTTGAACATTGTGTTATGGAATATAATCAAGAATTGAGTTGGTTACCATGTCATGTCATTCACTCTCTTATTTATCACTTATTATGTTTGTCCTCACATTTTGGTATTTTATATTATCAGAGAAAAAATATTTGCATTTTAAACATTATAACAAACTACCTTGCAAAATTAGATTCATAAATGACCAATGTTTAAAAATTTATGTGGAAAAATGCGTCTTGAACCTTGTGTTATGGAATATAATCAAGAATTGAGTTTGTTACCATATCATGTCATTTACTCTTTCATTTATCACTGATTATATTTGTCCTTCAATTTTGGTATGTATATTGTTTTCCATAATTGTATGTTTAATATATTAGACTATTTATACATTGTTGTATTTCACGGACATGCTATATACCATATTCTGAATGTCACATAGTATATTAGCTGGGTATGACATGATCAGTCTGTGTTGGTTTCCTATAAATACCAAACTACAAATTGCTATTGTTTTCATAATAATAATGTCTGAAAAGTTCAGTTCATTCCCTGATTCAATCTCTAATGTGAATGCAATGTTATGGTGTATTCCCTTAATTTTGTTCAGAAGCTAAACCGATGTATCTGAATCTCCATTTATGAACACCAAACAATCTGTGCCAGAGAAGAATTTTGATATTATTGTTAGTGACAATGTATTTATTTCCAAATTATTCATGAAGATATTAGGTAGGGGAGAAACATGCCCTTCAATTTGTTGGTATCGAATATGAGGAAATTTTGTGATAGACATAGATTCAAAAGAGTTGAAATTTGAGCGATTCGTTCTTCATCTATATTAGCTGAACTAATGGTATAGTTTGTGGGTTCAAAGTGAAAAGTTCACTTACATCAAAGGACAACATTGGGCAGTTATCAGTAGGAAGATTCATAAAATGTTATTTTCTAATTGGAGTGTATGCTATAGAGTGTGGAGCTTTGAAATTGGTCAGATTTGTCAGATTTATTTTTAGTTTTATTTCAACACTTTGTTGAAATTTATACAATTTAACCATTTCAGTAGGCAACAAATCATTGGGGAGACGAAATGTATAACTATTTCATTTCAACTCTATCTGCTTATGGTAATAAAAATGAGTGACAACTGTCGGGCCAGCCCAAATAGTGCGCTTAAGATATATCAAACAAGTGGAAAGCGCTCAGACGTATACGTCAGGTCCACTCTGCCATACGAAAACGTTCTAACTATAACTATCTATCATGGAAACTTGAAGGATCGAAAACAATTACGCGATAATTTATCTGATCTGTACTTAGTGTACATACATAGATACATATAAAATTGGTCATCGAGGTATACCTGAAAGATAAGGTTTATATATATATATATATATATATATATATATATATATATATATATATATATATATATATATATATATATATATATATATATATTGTTATGTTTTGAAAAACCAGTTATAAATTAAAAAAAAAAAACCACAAAAAGAATAATGACTTAATAGATATTAGTTTCAAGAGATTGTCTTTACATAATTTTTCAAGTTCTATTTCCTTTATATGCCTATGTATAATATGGATAGATAAAAATGTCAAAATACTATAACACAATCAATTTCATACACTGTCATAATGATTATAACCCCTAATTGTTCAAAAGACAACAAAAATTCTAGATTTACAAAATTTTCATGAATAAAATATGATCAACAAAATTATAAATTTGAAACATACAGTATATGAAATTGTAGCTTACTAAAAGTAGCCAATGGTAGAACAGCAAACTTCTTGATTACAATAGCCAATCAGGGAACAGATGGTCACATGTAGAATTTGAAATTGTGAGGAAATAACAACGGGGGAGTGTCAGAAGCAATTATTATTGAAATTAGTTAATAAGAATGGAAAAATTGTTTTATGTATAAGTTATGGAAAATAAACCCAAACAGTGAAATGTGACAATTTAGTGCGCGAATTCAAATGGGAAGGAAGAAGGAAAATTGGTATCCAGGGGAGCAACAAACAAAGCCATGAGGAGATCGAAAATAAATTCAAAAAGAATGCCACGCTATATTTTTGGAGAAGGAAAAATGGAATTATTTCAACATTATAAGCAAAAAACCAATATTACCTTATTTGTACACCACACACAAGTATTCGAAAGCTGATATTTGGATTGGAATGGTTCCTTCTATTTGGTATTGGAGTTCCTGATAGCATTGGAGTGAAAGGGAATCCAAATCCTGGTGTATATATTGAACACCGACAGCTCCAGACAGGTATAAACTTTCATAGTGCACATCACGTCCTGAACAATTTCACTAATAACGCATCTCACATCAGAAGAACTTTATTTCACTTTATTTTGAACTATAAAGGAAAATTTCACTTCCAAGGTAAAAGTGAGGTTGTGTCTATCTATCCATGACTTGTTTCTCATGATTATCCGTGAATATTTGTAGATTCACCTCAGAATAAGTTATTTTTCGTAGGCCAGGTAAAATTAAGTTTTCCTGAATAAAAGAAATAATTGCTTTCTGATACTTTGTCGTTTGTTTTCTACAATGATCAACAATCATATTTATGACCATTGAATAGATTGAAATTTGACATTAAGTGGCTAGTGGCTCAATTGCCTGAACCGGCTATCTGAGATAAGAGGCGTACCAACTGTGCTTAGCTGTGGTAAGGAAAGTGATAACAATTGGCAGCAACGTGACGAGAGAACAGTGACGTTCGCTAGCAATTATTATTACATCATTATAAAATATATTATATAGGGCGAAAATATTTATTTATATAATAACAATTTGGCTCACAAAGAAGAAGAGTGAAAAAATAAAAAATATTATTATAAATAAATATTATATATATATATATATATATATATATATATATATATATATATATATATATATAATATATATATATATATATATATATATATATATATATATATATATATATATATATATATATTTATGTATATACAGGGTGTAACTGAATAAGTGTAAAACATTTAAGGAGGTGATTCCTCATCGAAAAAAAGATAGGATCTTTCATATAAAGAAACTTCATTGGAGTATCCCTTGTTAAGATACAGCCCCTTGAAGGGGGTACATAAAATTTGTATAACAATTTTTTTCACAAGCACTGAAAAAGTTACAATATTGAAATTAACCTGACGTTTTGTACTACCAAAAGACACTTAGCCAGTAATTTATTTGGTTTACCCCATGGTTGTAAGGTGAAAACGCAACCCCTAAAATTTATTTCCAATGTAACTTTTTGTCTTATTATTTGTTTACCATTTAAAAATTTATTTCCGATAGCCTGTTTCATTCTAAACAAAAAATGTCTCTTGGGTTTTTTGCCCAAAATAAACCAGTAAGCAGCAAAACATTATTTTACGAACAACTACAGAGATACATCGTCATAAATGCGAAAATACGAAACTAATTTAAATGGTAAACAAATAATAAGACAAAAAGTTACATTGGAAATAAATTTTAGGGGTTGCGTTTTTCACCCCTTACAACCATGGGGTAAACCAAATAAATTACTGGCTAAGTGTCTTTTTGGTAGTACAAAACGTCAGGTTAATTTCAATATTGTAACTTTTTCAGTGCTTGTGAAAACAATTGTTATACAAATTTTATGTACCCCCTTTAAGGGGCTGTATCTTAACAAGGGATGCTCCAATGAAGTTTCTTTATATGAAAGATCCTATCTTTTTTTCGATGAGGAATCACCTCCTTAAATGTTTTACACTTATTCAGTTACACCCTGTATATACATACGGAAATAATATCTAATTTTTCTATATATATATATATATAGGGACATCTCAAATATATGTACAGAAAGTTTTACTTTTACACGATGATGACCCTTTACACAGGTCGATGATGTTAACTCGAAAAGTAAAGTAACCTTTCAATGGAGTACTATGTAATATACTCGATTAGAATATCCCATAGTTGTTACTCCTAGAAGTAGGTGACGCTATTCCATCAACGAAAATATAAAACAAGAATAAAAAAATCCTCTCATTACGTTCTGTGATAACATGTGATTAAAAAATTGATAACAATCAATAATATCCGAAAAAGAACGGGATGAACAAATTGACGAAAATGAAGCTCAGAGTTTGGTTGACAATAAAAAATTGAAAATTACTTATCACATTTCTGTATTTTCAATGATATAAGAGTTTATCGGATGAATTCGTTAACAAATTCCTTAGTTTAGCAACGTTTCTTCTCATTTGAACTGATGTTTCCACCTATTTCTGCCAAATTTCGAAAAATGCAGTGAGAAAAAAGTTTTTTATTAGGCTTTGATGAGTCCTTGCTTGTGTTCACTTTTGTTTCATTGTGCAGATGTCATTCACTACAATTGCTGTCCAGAATACGTTTTTAGGAAATGACAAACTACTATTCAGTAGCTCAGTGGGTGGGAATCCTCGGTCGATGAGGGAAATTGCGAAGGAATTATAGGAGACACGCAGATCGTGAACTATTCCACCATACTATGGTCTCCAGGAGAAATAATTCGCATAATTCGGAAGAAATGAAACGTTTATGCAACGATCGAATCAAGACAGAGATAAAATGTTGGGATTAACAGAGAAACACTTCAATAATTTCGAGAAAATCCCACAAATGATGAAAACTTTAAAAGAAATATTTTTTTTATCGATTAGATAACATTAACCATTAATGGCATAGTTTTCACACAGAACTCTACATACTGGGCAACAGAGAACCCACACTGGGTGGTGTAACATCTGGGGATCTAGTTGTGAGGTCGTTATATTTTGTAGTCACCTCGTATCAATCGATCTTGTCAGTTAGTTGTCAAACTGAATAAAGTGTTTTCCAATTGTGCGAACCAAGTTTCTCTTAGAAGCTAATATATTACAAATTGGTTAATTAAGGTAACAATTTTGTTCAAGGAGAACAAGTTTCAATATGCCGAAAACTGTTGAAAACCAAATGCCGGTTCAACAAGTTCTGCGAGAAACCATAGGTTCCCTTGCTGAATACAGAATGGGCACCGATTGGAGAACATATGAGGAACGAATGGAACAATATTTTTTGACAAATTATGTGGAAGAAACCAAGAGAGTTCCAGTACTTCTAACGTTGATTGGTGAACAAGTATATCAAATTTTGCGAGATCTTTGCGATCCTGAATTACAAAAAAAAAACAAGAGTAACGATGACCTGTGAAAAATTTTACGAGGACAGTTTTCGAAAAAGATTTCAGTCTTCAAAGAAAGAATTGAATTCTATGAATTAAAGCAGTTCGAGAACGAAATGGTTAAAAACTGGTATGTTAGAATAAAAAATAAGGCTATCAATTGCAAGTTCGGTAGCTCTCTCACTGAAGTTCTGAAAGACAAATTCGTTTCTGGGTTACGTAAAGGACCTGTATTAGACAAGGTGTGTGAAGAGGAACATACGGCTAAGTTAGAAGTGATCATCGAAGTAGCTTTGAAGAAAGAAAGTTCTCTCGTAGATTACTCCCAAATTCATAAACTCAAGTTTCAACGATCTGAAGGAAGAGTCAAACAAAAGAAACCACCGGGTCGTCAGGTCGCAGGACAAAGAAAAGAAATACAGTTTCCACAGAAGAAAGAAAAAGGAAAAGTTTTGTTGTGTAATAGTTATGGTAAAGGTAACCATAATTTTGCAAGGTGCAAGTATAAAGGTTATACATGTAAACTATGTAAAAAAGTTGGGCACTTAGCTAGAGCTTTCATTTTGACAGCAAATCAGCTCATTTTGTAGAAGCTATTGAAGATAATCTAGTACAGTCAGATGATTTCATGGAAATGTATTTCATAAACACAAATGATTATGTTAAGCCAGTAAAAATTCAAATGCTGATAAATAATAAGCCACAAGCTATGGAGCTTGATACAGGGTCTGGAGTTTCTGTTATTCCAGAAAATGTTTACATGGAAAAATTCAACGAATGTGAATTGAAACAAACTTTGGTACGTTTAAAGTCATATGATGGAAATATCACATTACCAAGAGGTGAAATATTTGTGCCTATGCAATACAATGACATTTGCAATGATAATTGTAGGTTAATCATAATTGAAAATGGTTCAACACCTTTATTGGGTCGTGATTTTTGAAAGTATTCAAATTCAATTTAAATAGCTTTTCTCAAGTCAATAATATTGAGAGTGACAAGGGATTGGACTCATTATTGGGTAAATATAAGGAATTGTTCGAAGATGAGCTAGGGTTATTCAAATATGAAAAAGTAGAGTTGGAAGTTGATCCAAATGTTAAGCCAATTTTTTGTAAACCACGTCCTATTCCTTTTTCATTCAGAGATTCAATAAATGCAGAGTTGGACGAATTAGAAAAAAAAAGGGTTATCACATCAATAGATAATTCCGAATGGGGCACGCCATTGGTTCCTGTGATGAAAGAAACGGGGAAGTTAAGACTATGTGTGGATTACAAGGTAACAGTCAATAATTTTTTTCATGATTTCAAACACCCTCTCCCAAGAATTGAAGAATTATTCGCGGCATTACAAGGGGGGCAACGTTATACAAAGTTAGATTTTCTCAATGCCTATAATCAATTGGAATTATCTGATGAAACAAAAATTTGTTGTTTTGGAGTACTCATAGGGGTATCTATCAACTTAATCGACTTCCTTTCGGCACCAAACCAGCATGCGCCATTTTTCAAAAAACTGTTGAAAAAGTTTCACAGGGGTTACAAGGGGTAATCAATTTCATGGATGATATAGTAGTAACGGAAAAAGATAGGGCAGATCCCTTGAATAATTTGGAATGTGTTTTTGAAAGGTTTTAGAAGGCAGGATTCCGTTTGAATGTAAAGAAATGTAGATTTTTTGAACCCCAAATCAAGTATTTAGGTCATTTCATTGATAAAGAGGATTTGCATAAAGATCCCGAAAAAACACGTGCAATGGTAGAATGTCCACGTCCAACTGATGTATCTCAAGTAAAGGCATATATAGGGATGATTAACTATTATGGTAAATTTGTTAAAGATTTATCAACAATTTTGGAACCATTTTACAAGTTGTTGAGAAATGACATTGAGTTCAAATGGACTAACGAATGTAAGCAAGCATTTTTGAAATCTAAAAAGGTGGTATCAGCGGAACAAAGTCTGGCACATTTTGATCCGACTACTCCAATTAAATTAGTTTGCGATGCTCTAAAATAGGTATTGGGTGTATATTATTACATATTTTGAATGATGGAACTGAAAAACCGATAAGTTTTGCTTCACGAGTTTTGAGTAGAATCGAAATGAAATATTCAGTTATACACAAAGAAGCGTTAGCTATTTATTGGGCTGTACGCAAACTTCACCAGTATTTAATGGGAAATAAATTCATTTTATGCTCTGATCATAAGCCGTTGTTAGCATTATTTGGAGAAAAGAAAGGAATACCACCGGCTGGTAGATTGCAGTGATGGGCAATATTTTTGAGTGGATTCAATTATACATTCAGTCATATCAAAGGTGAAGAAAATGGAGGAGCGGACGGTTCATCGCGTTTTCCTGTAGAATCGTCCGAACCACCTGAAGTTTTTCATGATTATTTTAATTTTTTGATTGAGGATAACATTCCTATTGAATCCGATGATATTATCAAGGAATTGAGAACGGATATTATCTTGAGTAAAGTTTATAAATATGTTCAAGGTGGTTGGCCAGAGATAGTTCCCGATGAACTCAAACCTTATTTTAGACGAATGTCAGAATTGAGTATAGATAATGGGTTGCTTATGTGGGGTTATAGAGTCTTGATTCCGGGTTAATTTAGGAAACAAATGCTAGATGAGATTCATGGAGCTCATAACGGAATGGTTCGTATGAAAACTCTTGCGCGTTAATATTTCTGGTGGCCTAATTCAGATTCGGAAATAGAAACTTATGTGAAAAATTGCGATTCGTGCATGAGCAATTCTAAAACACCAAATAAATCAGTTTTGATCAAGTTCAACGACGAAAAACATGTTTTCGATCGTATCCATATCGATTTTCTGGGTCCATTTCGCGGTGAGACTTATTTGATTCTTTTTCTAAATGGCCAGAAGTCTATGAAATGTCAAAAATTAATTCCAAAAATACTATCGATAAATTGAGGGATTGTTTTTCAAAATATGGTCTTCCAAATACCATCGTTTCGGATAACGGTTCATCGTTAGTTTCTGCGGAATTTGAAAACTTTTGTATTATCAATGGTATAAATCATATATCTTCAACACCGTATCACCCAGCAACGAATGGGGCTGCTGAGAATAGTGTCAAATCATTCAAAATTGGTATAAATAAATTATTCACCGACAATAGTAATCCTCATGACATGTCCACATTAGTTAGCAACTATCTATTTTCATATAGAAATACACCACATACGGTAACTGGTGAAACACCATCAAAATTGATGTTTTCTCGAAAAATAAAAACCCGCTTAGATTTTCTCACTCGTTCAGCATCTGATAAAGTCAAAGAACGACAGATTAGATATCATCATGGTGAAAAAATGACTTCTTCTGAGAAAGGAGAGATAGCATATGTAAGAGATTATAGAAATCCACAAAAGCCCTCATGGACAAAAGCAGTCATTGTTTCAAAATTGGGTTTAGAAAATTATCTTTGTAGGCCTGTGGATGACAGAAGATTGGAGTGGAGAAGACATCTTGATCAAATAATAAAAGTTGGAAGTTTTTATACTAATGAAAATTCTGAAATTTTAAACAAAGACTTTCCAGAAAATGTATTATCAAACAGAAATTCTGAAAATTCTCAGATTAAGACCACTTCACCAACAAATTTGAGTAGATTTAACAGACAGATCAAAGCACCCGACCGCCTGAATCTATAATTTAAGATTATGAGAAAACATAGGACGGAGGAGTGTAACATCTGTGGATCTAGTTGTAAGGTAGTTATAATTTTTAGTCACCTTGTATCAATCGATCTTGTCAGTTAGTTGTCAAACTGAATAAAGTGCTTTCCAATTGTGCGAACCAAGTTTCTCTCAGAAGCTAATATATTACAGGTGGTAAACTCAAATAGGCAATATTCAGAAAAAAACTATATCTATGTAGGAATACTTAAGAACGCCAGAAAGTTCTCATTCAACTCATCCATCCATAATAATATTTCAATACGGAGGTGGTTAGATAAAACCTGCCAGGAGGGATGAATTGGGTGCAACAGTCCATTCATTCGACCTCCCATCTGATCTTACACCATTGGATTCATTTCTTTAGGGATATTTGAAGGAAATTTTTCTCCGGACGAGAACACAGAACTTGAATAAATCAAACATGAGGATTGTGAGGAAATAACACCAGCACAACTTAGGAAAACTCGTCATGATTTGAGACAGCGTTGTGAAAAGTACACGAATATAATGTGAGTTGAATAGGAAATACGAGAATTTGATATGTTTCGTTTTATTTTTATGGTATTCTTAGCTGACTGTATCTTTACGATTTTGAAGTAAGGTGGTGTTCATTATGGAGTGCTTTCTCTTCGTAGGCTATGTCACCTGGTTGATACTCCAGTGGTTGTTCGCGATTTGCGTTGATTCAATCGATTGTCTTTTTTTTTTCGTCCCTTATTCAATCGTTCAGATTTATCCCTTTAATCTTTCCTTTCTGACTGGGAATGTATGCACTATCGATGCGATATTTTCAATCGATATCGAATGAGTTCGAATGGGAAAAATTACTTGTAATGACACTATAGGTTTCAGTTAGTGGCAGAGTGGATTGAGTTATAAGCTAGAAATGCCTAGGTCATAAATCACCCGCAACATCCTTATGCTAAATGGCTTTCGGTTAAATTTCCTGAAATTTTGGAATGTTGAATATTTTGACTTCCTTGGAAAAAGTGTTCATAGGCAGAAAAAAATCGACCGACTAGTTTCCGAGATACAAGGTGTTGAAGAAGAAAAGTGGAGCTTTCTGCTCAGAATTTTCAACAATTCCGAGAATTGATAAAACGCCTATTTATTCTGGGAGAACCATGCCTCACTGATAGTACAAAAATGTCACGTTGTTCTCGTATCCATTATACTTTTTCGTTTCATGCTCTACAACAGGGTGAACAAAGTGAGTTCTCTGATGAGAATTGAAGATTCAATTTAGCCTGGATGAAATCCCCCAATCTCGACATTGACGCCAAACCTTTTTTGAAAATTACCCTGTCTCATTGCATGTTGATTTTTTTGGGCCCAGTACCAAGTATTTTGCTTACTGAAAATACCATTAATTGTAAAACGTGATTCGTCGGAAATAGAATAAATTTGATAAAATTTGGGTTAACTCTATTATTTTGAAGCAGCCAATCACAAAACACTACCCGTCTAGCGCCATCGTCATCATACAAATGTTGATGTAACTGATATTTAAATGCACGATATCCGTGCTTTTTCAGTATTTTTCTCGCTGATTCGTGACTTATCTGCATTTCTTGACTGATTTATCTTAAAGAAACCGCTTTATCAACCTCAACCATAGCATGAACGTTAATCTCATTCTTTTTATTTATGATAAATCACTGTTTTGCCTCTCGATTTCCTTCGTGTCTAAAACGATTGTCAACATACGGAAAATACTGTTGGTTGCTGCCTATTGGGATATCTAGGCCCATACAACTCAGCAGCATTCCTTGAATGTCTATGACATTCTCCAAATATTTATAACATATCAACTTTGACATTAACTGAAATTTAACGAAAATTAAAAAACTTCCACTGTTTGCTCATAAAACTTATGCCACTGTCATTACCTGAGTGAGTGTTTTGTTTTCCAAAGAAGGCTTGATAAAATAACTGCAAAATATTATGCATCATGGCTATCCATGGCAAACTTGACAAAAGTAAGAATCGTTAGATTCGTCAAAAAATCCTTTTTACGGAAAGTGCTTGTCAAAAAATGGTCGCCATTTGAAAAATAATGGTTAGACACGAAAATGTAATTTTGCCAACTTGTCTTATTCCTATCTATCATACTAGTCACTGAAACTTTGCGATTGTAATTTTCTGACATCACCTGAGGTCCTCAGATAAGTTTACGTCCTATCATGGCCACCAAGATGCAATATTAAAATTGACTCTGAAAGAATCAAGTAGGCGTAAAAACTTCTCAAAATGTCACATTCTGATCCAGAATTGTCTCAGATATCCAAAAATTTCACAATATACAGGGTGTTCCATTTAAAAATGCAAAACTGGACCGGAAAGCGAAAAATATGTAAAAACTCTCCTCTTCACATACCATTTACCTATACCAAATCTCATTTTGATACAGCTAATATTCTAGAAGTTATGAATTGTTGACACCCGGTATATGACATGCTCTTCCCTATCTCTATTCCAATTGATTTGGGCGTTAAGACATAGGTCATTTTTGGCTAATTCTTTAGAGATCTCCAGATCTTCGAACAAGTCCAGTCTCAGGTAGTTTTTATTGTTTGTGTTGTGTAGAATTTTGGAATCTTTGTTAGGGCTGAAACTATGGTTGTTGAATCTCAGGTGATGTCCAAATGCAGATTTGTCAGGCTTCTTCAAGTGTTCATTCATTGTAGTGTTAAGAGGTCTGCAAGTTCGACCGATGTAGGAGGCAGAACAATCAGAACAGTGGAGCTTATAAACACCGCTCTTCTTCAACTTATCAATTTTGTCTTTCGAGTTGACTAGATAGTTGCTCAACTTGTTAGATGAACTTATTGAAATTTGTATATCTGGAATTGTTTTATTTATAAATTTGGAAACGTCATTACATATGTTGAAATAAAAAAGGGCAAAGAAAAATATTTCACTTGGGCTTAGTTGTCCAGAGGAATGCAGTCGAAAGCTAACTTCCTTTCCTTGCGAGATTTGAATTTTGAAATTAGTTTATCAATGATGGACGGATTGTAGTCATTGTTGACCGCAATTATATCGACTTCATTGTTAAAATTAACTGTGCTTGAGGGGGTATTTAGCAATCTGTTAATGGAACAATTAAAGGCAGCCATTTTGTGTTAAATGGGATGGTTAGAGTTAGAGGGAATGATGTGGTCCGTCTGGGTGGGTTTTCTATAGATTGAGAAGTCTAATTTGTCGTTGATTTTGGTAATGGTTAGATCAAGAAAATTTAAGTTATTAACGATTTCAATTTCTAGGTTGAATTTCATTTTGGGATGTAAGTTATTTAATGAGTTGAGTATATCATAGGCATCATTAGTATTGCCTTGGAAGAAGACTAGGCAATCGTCTACGTAACGGAACCATTGAGAAACGTTGTTGATTTTATTGATAATGAATAAATTCTCTAAATTTTCCATGAATATGTTGGCTAAGAAAGGAGAAAGGAGGTTACCCATTGCTAATCCGTCTGGTTGACTATAAAATTTGTCGTCGAAAACTAAAAAAATTAATTAAGGTTAAGATGTCAGTTTCAATTGATTCAGAGATAGAGTGTTTAGAAAGTAAATTGGAGACTAAAGGTAAAGTTTCACTTTTTGAGATTGAAATAAAAAGATTGTTGGCATCGAAGGATATCATGAGGGTGTTGAAGTTTAATTGAAGATTTTTGATTTTGTTGTTTTGTTCCAGTGTGTTGCTTACAGAATCAGCTAATTTGTAATTTTCGATTCAATTTCACATTGGTGTGGTCTAATTTTGCGTAGTGTTTGCAATTCACTTTTGATTATTTTCTTTTCTGTCTTGTGTTTCAGTTGGGAAGGTATATTTGGTGGCATTTTGGTTCTAGCAAAATGACGGATGACATTTTCTCTCAAACATCTATTTAAAAACCAAATGTCGATGTGTAACAAGCTTTTTTCATGGATAATTTCTTGTAGAGTTCAGCTAGATTTACCATACTGTAGGATTCAATTGATTGGGGAAAGCTGAATACACTGTGTAAAAAATAAGTAGAAGAGGCGATTTTGTATTAAGTGTATATTTAATTTATTAGCAAAGCGCTTTCGACTAACGTCATCATCAGTGCTTCCTGAAAATTAAATACTCTGATTGATTTGAGATGAAACAAAACAAAGGTTGGAAAATGACAAAAAATTATAGGCGAGTACTTACATAGTCAGGTAGAGATAGCTCGTCTATCTCTAGGCTTGAAATTCTGTATGTATTCCGTCCATTCGGATAAAGACCTCACTTCCTTCGCCATTGAACTGGATGTATTAGTTGACAATCTTTCCAAAAGTAACAAAACCAAACAAAAAATAAGGAATTTTTGCCAATTCACTATTTCTAAATATCAACTCAACTTTAAAGAGATTCCCAGTTATTTGAAGAAGTCAAGTCACTTGAACTTAACACATCTCTACTAAAATTGAAGGAGAAAATTTGTAACAACAATCTCATATCAACAAAAGCCGACAAAGGCAATTGTCTTGTTATACTTGATCAAGTTGATTACATCAAAAAAGTAGAAAACTTTCTGACTTCCAATAAATTCATCCCTCTCAACTCTGATCCAACCAACAAATTCATTAATAAAACAAAAAACTATATTAAAATTTGTGAGAATCTTTTTATTGAATTCGATAAAACTTATAATCCGATCCCTAGCAACCAACTAACACCTAGGCTTCACGGGTTTATCAAGATTCACAAGCATGGGATTCCAATCAGACCAGTGGTAAGCTTTTACAACACTCCGGTGTCCATTTTATCATCCTTTGTTCTTCAAGTGGTAAAAAACATCACCAATTACAAACCAGCTTATTCTGTAAGCAACACACTGGAACTAATCAACAAAGTCAAAAATATGCAATTACACTCCAACACCCTCATGATGTCCTTCGATGTCAACAATCTTTTTACTTCAATTCCAAAAAGTGAAACTTTACCTTTAGTCTCCAATTTACTTTCTGAACACTCTGTCTCTGAATCAATTAAAACTGACATTTCAACCTTAATTAATTTCTGCACTTCTCAAGATTTTTTAATTTTCAACGACAAATTTTATAGTCAACCAGACGGATTAGCAATGGGTAACCCCCTATCTCCTTTCTTAGCCGACATATTCATGGAAAATTTAGAGAATTTAGTTATTATCAATAAAATCAACAACATCTCGAAATGGTTCCGTTACGTAGACGATTGCCCAGTCTTCATCAGAAGCAATACTGATGATGCCTACAATATACTCAACTCATTAAATAACTTACATCCCTAAATAAAATTCTCCCTATAAATTGAAACCGATAATAAATTAAATTTTCCTGATCCAACTATAACCAAAATCAACGACAAATTAGACTTCTCAATCTAGAGAAAGCCCACTCAGACGGACCACATCCCCTCTAACTCTAACCATCCCATTCAACACAAAATGGCTGCCTTCAATGGTTTCATTAACAGATTGCTGAATAGCCCCTTAAGCCCAGTTAATTTAAACAATGAAGTCAACATAATTGAACAAATTGCGGTCAACAATGACTACAATCCGTCCATCATTGATAAACTAATTTTGAAATTCAAATCTCGCACGGAAAGGAAGTTAGCTCTCAACTGCATTTCTCCGGACAACTTAGCCCCACTCAAATATTTTTCTTTACCCTTTTTTTGATTCCAACATATGTAATAACGTTTCCAAATTTATAAATGAAACAATTCCAGATATGAAAATTTAATTAAGTTCATCTAACAAGTTGAGCAACTTTCTAGTTAACTTTCTAGTTAACTTGAAAGACAAAATTAATAAGTCGAAGGAGAGCGGTGTTTATAGGCTCCACCGTTCTGATTGTTCTGCCTGCTACATCGGTAGAACTTGCAGACCTCTTAACATTAGAATAAATGAACACTTGAAAAAGTTCGACAAATCTGCATTTGGACATCACCTGAAATTCAACAACCATAGTTTTAGCCCTAACAAAGATTCCAAAATTCTACACAACATAAACAATGAAAACTACCTAGGACTGGACTTGTTCGAAGATCTGGAGATCTCTAGAGAATTAGCCAAAAATGACTTTTGCCTTAATTCCCAGATGAATTGGAATACAGATTTCTTTCCCCTTCATAAAAGGATCATCACTTAATTATTACCTTACTCAATTCTCCTCCTCTTTTCTAACCTTTTAAACTCTTTCAGTAATCTGAATTCATTCCCTTACTTCCTCAAGTTGGTAACATCACCTCGCAAGTTGATGTATGACACTTGACATTTGAAGTTGTCATTGAACTATTACATTCCCATATGGCCTTAGGTATCTTCAACATGCTTCATTCGTTGAACCTGAACATCTATATAATTATAAACATGTCTTCTTTTATTGTAACATTTGCTGTTACCTGACTATGTTAGTACTCTCCTACAATTTTTCTACATTTTCCAACTTTTGTTATGTTTCATCTCAAAGCAATCAGAGTATTTAATTTTCAGGAAGCACTGATGATGACGTTAGGCGCAAGCGCTTTGCTAATTAATTAAATATACACTTAATACAAAATGTCCTCTTCTACTCATTTAGAATCAACAATAATCGATCTGAGATCGTTTTTTAATTTGGGATAATAATATTTGATGCGCTTCTCAGTTTCACCTATACCGCGATAATTTGTTTCACCTTCGGAATACTGTTTTATGGTTCGTTTCTGGTCGTCTTCTTTCGTCACGACTTTCAGAATTTCGAGTGTTCGGATGGACTTGTAAAACGGTATTTTGTCAGTTACTTGTATGATTTCAAAACAATTGGATATAATTTTTTCGTCTTCCAGATATAGGGTGTACCATTTCGACATAAGTATCATGTTCTGTATTGAACAGTGCTATTGAAATGAAATTCTGAAATTGGTTATTACATTAAAAGTGATTGGGATATGAATAATTCTGGTTGGTCTCAGTGAACCATAAGAAATTCCACTGATTGAAGTTGGAAGTTGACTATTGCTTTGTTTATTTAGAGGATTTTTCCAGACGTTTTGTGGTGTGAACTGTTAATATTTTTTATATGCAGCAACAATTATCATATTATTTTCGTGAAATACGGTGGGCAATTTATTCAAATTTGCACATTTCGTTGTTTAATTTTGAGTAACGTGGGGAGATTTTGCGTTGCCAACTGGGATGATAGTATGTAAATAATTCATTCTGAGGAGTGTTTGTCAGATTCAAAATATCTGTTCCAGTTCACATGCTGTTAGCTTTGTCTCTTCTGAAATACAGATACAAGCAGATGCTTCTATTAGAAAATATGCAGATTTTCAGAGAGCAAAATGTGTCATTCCGTTGTAGATTGTAAGTTTTTCAAACACGCTAATCTTCTCAGCCATCCTACCTCTACAAACCTGATCAAATAATCATAACATCAACTCCATAGACTCTCAGCAGGCACGCTAAGATGTGAGACCATAACGAGGTTTCACAAGAGTTTCAGAGTGTCCACTTTGTTTCTCACAGACTACACAGGTTGTATCTATTTGTTCTCTACTATTTGTACAATTTCAAATCTGCTGTGAAATATTTCGAGGATCTATGTGCTAAATTATTAAAAGAATATAAGTTAGACTTGCTCTTTTGCGTAAGGGTACTCACATTTGGTGTAAGAGAGATCTCACATTTATTTAGCCAACATTTTCCAACCTTGCGTTGTATGTTTTTTTTATAGTACAAAGAAGGAAGAAGTTGTAGAGAAAAACTTTGACAAGAATTGCAATTCATTTATAAAATTCAATAAAAAAATCAATGCTTCTACCATATATTGAGGCCATTATAGAAAAATGATGCACGCCCATTCTCATTTTCATATAGAATCTATATGTTTACCCATGAAAGGAGCCGTTTACCCACGAAAGGAGCCGTTTGCTGTTATTCGCCTCGATAGGAAGAGCTATGTTCCAAGCATTCTTGAAATACATAGTTTCAGTGTGAAAAAAAATAAATTGAAGAACATGAGCCTGACTAGGAAGATAAATTAAAATAAAATATGGAAGAAACGCTTCATGCAGAGGGGAGAAATGGGACAGAAACCCCTAAAAAAAAGTCCCCAGTCCCAGGTTCCTATAAAACAGACCAAAAAACCTTCACAGGAAGATACGTTCGTGATATGCGTCACGTAACATATGAATAAGACGGGCGTCATGTGGCTTACCTTACGTAGGTGCCATACCAAAAAGATTTAGATAAAAGGAAAACTTGTTCAAATCAGAGTCTCAACGTTTTCTCGAATTACAGAAAAATTCCGAACTTCTCAAAGAATAATTTCGACAAAGCTAAAAATATCATGGTAATAAAGATACGTGATGAAACAAAAAGTAATTTGAACATCTAGTGTGATTTGTGATGTCATGTCTGGATGCCGTAGCAGTTTTTACCGGTTGTGTCTCCAATTTGAGCTTGTAATTTTGAATGTTATGTGGGTAGGTCTTCGGTGAAGAATATTTATCCTTTTCGATTCAAAGATTTCAATGGTTCACCATCTTACCTGTCATACTGCAACATGAAATCGAAATAATACTGTGGTGGAAGTCTATTAGGATGGCAGATACATACATTTTCAACAGGAAAATAACTTTTTGTCGCGAGGACCAGATGGGATTAGTTATAGAAGTTAGTATCACCGAACATATGCTGACTCCTGCAAATGAATTGTTTCCTTTATTATGTTTTCAAATTCATTCAGAATGAGCAACGTTATAAACTTTCACATGGAAGATGAAGCGGCAATGATATGTCTCATATGACGTACCTCTCAACACCATTATTTAATCTATATACCGATCTCCGAAATTCGACGAGTTTATTCATGAGGCCGTATACATAACATGCATTTCATTCGTAAGGGTGTTCGATAACAATAATGTGAGGGTATTTTCCTCTACAATCCAATATTGGCGGTGAATTAGGGCTTTCTGGTTGCCTCGGGTGCCACTGTTACGTTAAATTTTCTCACTAGATTCAGTATCGCTCTCATACCCTGGAGACTCACGGCATATACGTAATATTTTATTCATGCATATTCACATGCCCAAAGAGGATATTGTCAGTAACCAGATATTCCTTTCTTTGTTCCGGTGATCTTTCTCCGGTAGTGCAGAACAAGTAATAACCTACAATAGAAAAGGTGGTGAGATTCGATTCCATTCAAAGCAGTGCACAGTGTCATTACGTTTATTGTTCGGAATAGCAATTACTTGAAGATTATCGATGGTGATGCTATCACTTCGATATGAGCTCATACATTTGCAGATACATAAATCATTCGGATACTAGCCAGACTATGGGGCATTTCATTCTATCGAACCAACTGTGATATGCCCTTCAACTCCAACTATTTCTTGGGTGTTCTCAGAGAACGGCCTAAAACAAAGAACTGTGTTGTGAACAATTTGTAGGTTAACCTGTTGAGACTGTTTTGGTTTATCACTGTCGATATTATCGTGATCAGTACATTGATTATGGAACTTACTTCATCATGTTACCCAGCAGGAATTTTCCTCGGAATTTATCTTGGGATATTTGTTTGGTAATGTCATTTTTCTGAGAGCTTCCTTCATCGAATTCGCCGTTTTCAGGTATGTCACAGCTACCGGCACAGTGTTGCCGACGGTAGATCGAATAACTGTCCCTGAATGCCATTCTGTTCCTGATGGATTTTAATGAATGTGTGTCCTGAGTTAATCTGATAAACTCCAAGATGTTCGGTTGTAGGTGCACTTGGCATTTAATGGATCTTCGAACCTTGATTAGTCGAATGTTCGTATCGTGAGAAAGTACTAGCGCCAACCTTGGTTGTGTGGTGAACCTGTCGATAAATCTGATTGGTTGGGAGGATCGTGGTAGTCAGAAGAGCCAATAAAAAGGGTTCTCTTTTTTTCACATAGATTTGGGAGAGAAGGTGTCAAGAGTGATGGTTTCTAGAAAGTGGCTCAAGAACTTTTATGATTTTTAACGTCATACTTGAATGGGAAGTACTTTTGAGCCCACAAATAATTAGTTCCCGATAGTTTTGTGAAGTGGTTGCCAATATTTCAGCTGAACCTTCCAGGGATTTTTGAATCATTCCACTCTACTCCGTACGCGTCCATCTGGAAAGCTGTAGAAAGCCGCAGTCTGTGTGCCAAGGTAGGTTCAACAAAAAGTATAACTTTCGTTCGATTCGATTTCAATCACCAAACTCGCCCTCTCGAGTTTTGGCGACTCAGATGAATTCAAATCTGACTCAGATAGTCAACCAATCGAACAAAGGTATCATCGGGTGAATCCGATTATTCAGAAGCAGGTTGATCTAGAACTAGAAGAAATGCTCAAGCTTGACATCGTTGAGCCCTCCAACAGTCCTTGGTCATTTCCAATCTTGCTTATCAAGAAAAAATATAGTTCCTTCCACTTTTGCGTTGATTATCGTAAATTGAATTCTGTGACCATTCGGGATAGTAACCCCCTTCTCATGGTTTCTGACACTTCAGATAAATTAAGTGACGCCAAATATCTTTCAAGTTTGGACGTCAAAAGTGCATACTGGCAAGTCCCCGTCACAGAATCGTCGCGATAATTCACAGCATTCACGGTGCTGAACAAAGGCCTTTTCCAATTAAGGGGGATGCCATTTTGGCTCCACAATGTACCAGCCAAACGTGTTCGTCTACTTCGATGACGTTGTCATTGTAAGTCAGATTTTTGAACACCATCTGGTTATTTTGAAAAAGGTCTTCCGTAGGTTGAAGGAGGCCAATATTACTGTCAGCATAGAAAAATACCGGTTCTGCCGTCCTCAGATGAAGTACCTAGGGTAGTCGATAGGAATGGTTTGCACGTTGATTCGGATAAAGTCAAAGCCATGTTGGAACTTCCAACCCCGACAAATGTGACGGAGGTCAGGAGGATTGTGGGAAATTTCTCTTGGTTGGTTGGTTGGTTGAAAGCTGACGAGCCAGAGACAGGGTTGGCACTTAGCTTCCCTTGACACTGCGACCAGCTGGGGTCTATTGTATCACTCTGTCGTCAGTGGTTCCTCATTCTAACAGGTTTGTGCCTTTAATTAGGTTGAGAAGCCTGTTGATAAGGTTCTTCGGATTCATGCCTGTTTCCGGGCTGATCTCTCCAAAGGTTCTGTGTCGCCTACTACTCAGGGCGTCACAGTCGAAGATAATATGAGAGGCTGTTTTCCATTCTTCATCACATAGCCTACGGTTTCCCTGCGTACTCCCATGGTGTTTAGGTGTTTTCTTAGGCCGCAGTGTCCAGTCAGCAGACCTATTATTATACGAGCCTTCGTTCTGTTCAGGTTCAAAAGGTCAGCCGTCAGGGTCCGGTTTGGATGCCCTACCATGACTTTGCTGTGTATTTGCTCGACAGTTTGATCCCAATATTGTTGGTGTCTTCTTTTTATCCACTCGTCGATCAGGGTCCTGCATCGGTTTTTGCTAATCCCATGTGCAGGTTCTGGCCCTGTGAATAGCGTTTCAGATGCTTGTCTAGCTAGCAGGTCCGCTTTGACGTTGCCTTCAATGTTGTGTTTTGCCAGCTCGATGAGGTTCTGGAGGCAGTCCCAGACCAGTTTGGACTTTGTCTGTATAGAGTTGAGTGCATTGATAGCACTCGACAGTCAGATAGAATGTAGATGTGTTTTTTCCTATAACCACTTCCCAGATTCTTCTGAATGCATACCATGATAGCATGTGTTTCAGCTTGGAATATCGTGGACCATTTGCCAAGTGGTATTATGTAATCCCTTCTTGGCCTTACCCCATGTATTCCTGCTCCCGTTCCTTCAACTGTCTTTGAACCGTCTGTATACCAGACTATGTCCGCAGTTGATTGTGATTCTATACTCGGGGCCCATCCAGATCCATCAATCCGTGTTTCGAATGGTTTTTCGAATGAGTATAGGGGTTGCATGTAATCTGAAATCATTTCGAGTTCTTCGATGTTGATTACATGAGTGATTCTGGTATGTCCAGTTGTTCGGATTCTCCAGTTTTTTGTTTGTTTCAGTCTGTATGCACACATCCTGGCCTCTCCAATGACATGTAAGTCAAGGGGTTCGAGGTGTAGGATGATTACCATTGCAGCTGTTGGAGTGCTATTCATTGCACCCGTGATACAGAGACAGGCAAGCCTCTGGATTTTCCCAAGGTTGGTTTTTCCTGTCTTTGATTTGTTTTTAGCCACCATAAGAGTGAGCCATGAGTTATTCTTGGTCTTATTACCGCTGTGTAAAGCCAGTGCATGGCTTTCGGTTTGAGCCCCCAGGTTTTTCCAAAAGCTCTCCTGCACATCATGAAGGTTATCTTGCTTTTGTTGGTTACATGTTGAAGAAGCGGGTTCCAGGTTAGTTTTTCGTCAAGAATCAGCCCTAGATATTTCACCTGCTCTACTACTTGTAATGATCTCCCATGTTTTTTCTCCGGGTGAAAAGAATTAGTGTTGTTTTGTTCGGATTTGCCCTTAGGCTCTCTCTGTTACACCATTCCTCTACTGTCCTCAGTGCATTTTGCATTAGCTCTGAGGTTGTTCGGATATTCTTTCTCTTGATGAGGATGACCAAGTCATCTGCATACCCTTGAGAGTGATACCCTTGGTTATTCAGAGAAATTAGGAGTTCATCTACAACCATGTCCCACAGAAGGGGACAGAGTATGCCCCCCTGTGGAGTACCTCTGTAAATTTCAACCTGCTCTGTTTCCTCGAACATGTTGGCTTGGACCAGTGGTTTCGTCAATGCCTCTTCGAGTGGCCGCAGAGACCATACTTTCAAAGGAGGTGTTGTCGAAGGCTCCTTCGATGTCTAGAAAAATGCATAGTGCAATTTCTTTGTTTGCTAGAGACTCTTCAAGCCTTGAAACAAGCTGATGAAGTGCTGTCTCGCATGATTTTCCTGTTAGATAGGCATGTTGGTTTTGAATCAAAGGCCATTCTACAGGAGCGGTTTCCCTTATGTCTCTATCTATCAGTTTTTCTAAGCCTTTCAGAAGAAATGACGATAGGCTTATTGGTCTGTATGCCTTCGCCTGATCATATGAGTCCCGTCCAGGTTTTGGAATAAAGACCATGTTTACAGTTTTCCAGGTTTTAGGTAGCCATCCCAATGCTAGGCTCAGCCTGTACAGTCTGCACAGTTCTGGTGCTAGATATTCAACTCCGCTCTGAAGTAGTATGGGAAATACTCCATCTGGGCCCGGAGGCTTGTAAGGCTTGAAGGACTTTATTGCCCACACTACTTTTGAATGATTTACCGTTCGTTTAGCCACTTCCCAGTCTGCCCTTTCTGCCAGCGAATGAAGGTTTGCAGGGATTTCATATCTGGGGTTTTGATTAGTGGTGACAGTGGATCCTGGGAAGTGTGTATGGAGCAAGAGTTCCATAGTTTCCTTCCCAGTGTTGGTGTGATTGCCGTTGGGTTTTTTGAGAGTCCCCAACGGATTGATGGGGACTTTGGAAAGGATGCGGTGGAGTCTTGCTCTTTCTAAGGTTTGTTCTATGTCCTCACAGAACTTCCTCCATGACTTTCTTTGTTCCCCTCTGATTTTTTGTTGTATTCTGTGAGAGTTTTGGAATAATCCTCCCAGTCACCAGTTTTTTCCGCACGATTGAATAGTTTTATTTCTAAGATGTGTGAGTTCGGTGTTCCACCAGCTCACTTTACCTTTAGTGGTGCTGCGCTTCAAAGGGCAGTTGTTATGATATGAAGTTATTATGGCCTCCTGTAACATTAGGGAGGTTTGCTCTATTTCATGAACTGTATTTGAGTTAGGTTTGACATTTTTGAAATTTGTGAGATTTGCCCTGAGCGCCTCCCGGTACCCCGGCCAGTTGGTTTTTCTGGGATCCCGACACATTACTGCAGGTTCATTGGCATAGCCAATCTCCACATGTATGTGTCGGTGATCTGAGTTTGAAGGTTCCTCAGATACTGCCCATTTGCCGACGTGCCGAACCACCAAAGAAGAGCCCAAAGTGATGTCAATGATTTCATGTCTGTTACGGGTTACGGAGGTTGGTTCATTACCTCTATTGAGTACTTCCAGACAATAAATTCAAGCAATGACTCACCTCTTGTGTTCGTGTCGGTGCTCCCCCACACTGTGTTATGGGCGTTTGAATCGGCTCCGATGATAAGCTGGAGTTTGTGGTCCTCACAGTCCTCACAATATTCCGCACAGGGTTGCAGTAGCAGCCTTACTATGCTGCAGGTTGGCTTGAATTGCCCGCAGCATCAGGAATGTTCCTATTCCGGCTAACTAACTTGAAGTTTACCTGCGTTAGTCCCAGGAATGCTTTCATTCCCCTGGCTTGCAGGTTCTTCAAGGAGGTCTCGTCGATTTGAAAGACAAGAGTTAGACCCGAGGCCTCCTCTTGTCTCTTGATGACAAGCCATTCTTCAGTATCTATTCCCATGTTCTGGGTTTTGATGAGCTGAAGAATCTTTTTGGTTTCAATTCTACCAAATGGCTTTGGAATCCATA
This sequence comes from Gonioctena quinquepunctata, assembly GCA_018342105.1. Classification (NCBI taxonomy): domain Eukaryota; kingdom Metazoa; phylum Arthropoda; class Insecta; order Coleoptera; family Chrysomelidae; genus Gonioctena; species Gonioctena quinquepunctata. The sequence goes on along the minus strand of JAFIRS010006276.1, from coordinate 9,622 downwards.
CCACTACCTTGTAGGTATTCAGGATGTCCTTGGCTATCCCTACTTTTAGGACAGCCCCTTCCCAAGGTATCAGTCCGGGAATACTCTCGAGTAGCCAGGATTTGGCGGTTTCATCCGAGCATGTCAGGGCCACACGCCCTTGTGGACGTAGCTGTTCCTGAAGTTTGGACCCTTACCCGGCTCACACTTGAAAATTTCCCCGGTAATTGCTTCCTGCAGGAGAATCCCTTGATCGTCTGATAACTGGTGATCTGGATAACTCTCCAGAGCAACAGCCATCTTCAGACCTCTTGTGATCTCCCTGTAGCTGCCCTGCTCAGTTGGGTTAACTTGGGCAGAGACAGCCACTGGTTGGTCAGATCTAGGTTTCTTCACCCTTGCAGTGCTCTCCGTGGAAGAGGGTTGACTTCTCTGTCAGCGGTCCCTCTTCTTGTTCAGAGTTTCTGGCTGCCTGCTGCTTCCAGCGATGCTGGAAGTTCGTTCAGGGAAGCCAGTTTTTGCTTAGTGCCGACGCCAGTTTTTGCTTATTCCAGACTTCTCGTCAGTAATTGCCCCAATCCCAGCTTTACTTCGCAAACGTACGAGCTTCCCCTGGTCAGAGGAGAGTGCATCGGCCTTCAGACGTATAAAGGAGTGTTTGGTCTCAGCTTCTATCTTGAGCTGCCCTGACTACTCCAGAGAATTTGTAGTTCAGACAGACGCATCCGGGTATGGTGTTGGTGCCGTGTTAACACAACCGCATGACGAGGGTGACCCAGTTATTTGTTATTTGAGCAGGTCATTGAGCCGTCAAGAACGTAACTACACTACCACCGAACGGGAATGCCTTGCTGTCCTTTGGGCGGTCGAGAAATTGAGGCCATATCTGAAAGGGGTCCCATTTACCGTTGTAACTGATCATTTCAGCTTGTTATGGCTTCAGACGTTGGAGGATTTGAACGGGCGTCTTGCTCGTTGGGCCATTCGCCTTCAACAATATAACTTTGAGGTTATCCATAGGAAGGAAAAGGAAAACGTTGTACCAGATGCGTTGTCGAGGTCTGTTTCTATTGTTGATAGCATGAGAATTGATAGCTGTTCGGTGGAAGATCAGGTTTTGACCGGAACTACCGAAGATAAGTGGTATCAGGCTATGGTCGAGAAGGTAAGGAATAATCCATATACATTTATCCTGTGGGGGGAGTCCGATGGTCGTCTTTGGGAACACTTCGTACCAGAGTTTTCTGATTTATCTTCTCCTACAGATTCCTGAAGGCTGGTAGTTCTCAAAGGTGATCGGATCGAGATCATAGTAGGCGCCCATGAACCTCTTACTTCCGGGCATACTGGGGTGGAGGAATTCCAGTCGTTATTTCTGTCCGGAAATGCGGAGTGACATTGCTTAATTCGTTCGTAAGTGTGTTGTTTGTGCTAGTCATAAAGTGTCCCAGGATCGGCCAACTGACAAGATGGTGTCGCACCTGAAGGTAGACACAGCGTGGGAGATGATCTCGACGGATCTGGTTGGTCCCCTCCCTAGTTCCAAGAAAAAAACAGTTTCATATTGAATGTGACAGACTACCTCAGTAAATTTCCACTCGTATTTGCTCCAAGGAAAGCTACTGCCGGGGCAGTCATCGCTAAAATCGAGAGCCATGTATTCCTGATGTTTGGCGTTCCTAAGGTCTTGATTTGCGATAATGGCCCCCAATACCGCAACAGAAAGTTTCTCCAATTTGCTGATAAGTATCGCACCCAGATAAAGTTCAGCTTCATATCATCCCCGAGGGAGCCATCCATACGTCGAGACATGAGGTTACCAAGCTGACGCCTTATTTCGTTAATTTTGGTCGAAATATGGTTCTGTCTGGAGCGGATTATGGAAGGGACGCCCTACGAGAAATTGAGGGTGGTACTCAGACTGGCGAAGGTACGAAAAATGAAGCGTTTCTAAAGATGTTTCAGGACGTTTGGAAGCGCTTAGAAGTGGCATCGGAAAAGAGCTGTGATCGGTACAATCTCAGGCGTCGTCACGAGAAGTATCTTTCAAATCCAATGGTGTGGAAACGGAACTATGAGTGAGGAAGGAATGTCATGATTTTCAGATTCTGAATTCTAATAATAAACCGAAAACTACCTGGCAAATTATCAATGATATTCAAAAAAGATCCAAAAGAGAGAATGAAATTATAATCAAAGAAAACGATTTCAATATCGTAGATACAATGCTAGCTGAAAAATTTAATGAACATTTCTTCAAAACACTAGTCGAAATAAACAGGAATGATTTAAAATTTCTTGGGGACAATGTATCGTCAAACGTATGACGATTATGTGTGAGAATAACTATTACATTATTCTCACACATAATCGTCATACGTCAGCTTATTGCACAACTAAAATACTCTTATGCCTGTGGCAATGACTATATTTCCAACAACCTGCTGAAGAAATGTCGTTATGAAATTTGCAGTCCTTTAACTTTCCTCATAAATTTATTTTCTTCAAAGGAAATCTACCCAAACAATTTGAAACTGGCAACAGTATACCCTATATATAAAAAAGGTAATGACAACAATTCCGATAACTATAGAGCAATTAGTTTGCTGTCAAGTCTCTCTAAACCATTCGAAATAAATATAAAAAGACAATTAACCAGCTTCTTTGAGAACAATAAAATTCCTTCGCCCATCACAGCATGGGTTCACCAAGTCCAAAAGTACAGAATCAGCTTTATGTGAGTTCCAAACCAGAATTGTCAATGCCCTGGACCAAAAAAGTGTGTTCTAGGTCCCTTCATTGACTTCTCTCATGCTTTCGACTGTGTAGACAATGAATTGTTACTTTTAAAACTATTCAAATCAGGTATAAGAGGAGTACCACATGAGTCATTCACATCATATCCCAAAGAAAGACGACAAAGAGTCAAAATTGGCGAATTTATTAGTAGTGAATCTGAAATTAGCCAGAAAGTACCTCAAGGATTTAATCTGGGTCGATTATTCTTCTTGGTATTTGCTAACGATATTATAACATTCATCAGCAACAACACCTCCACATTTGTTACCACTTACGCAGATGACACCAACATACTAATAATAGAAGAAAATATGGAAAGTTTGAGAAAAACCACAGCATATATATGCAGTAAAATTAATCTTTGGTCAGAACAGAATAATTTGAAACTCAACAAACCCAAAACTAATATCATCATATTCTCCACTTGCAGTCCAAACAATATTGATATACCTTCAAATAATGAAATGTTGAAACAGTGAATATGCTCGGAATTGTTCTGGCCCGAAAACTATCATGGCATTCCCGTATTGATGCACTCTGTACTAAATTGAAAAAATTTTGCTACTCCATTAGGTTCATGTCTAACCATTGTAGTATCAATGTATCGAGAACCTTGTATCGCGCCAATTTTCATTTCCACATTCGTTATGGAATTCTGAACTGGGGCACTGGTGCAGCCGTGCAAAAGGTATTCCTAATTCAAAAATACGTGATAAGAATAATTGCTCAACTAGGATACAGGTAGTCACGCAGAAATGCATTCAAAGAACTGAATATTCTGACAGTCGCCAGCACATATATACTAGAATCCTGTGACTATGTATATAAACCATATCAACATGACCACAATACTCGTTCCAAGGGTCTGTTGGTGTCAAATGCTCTTAGAAAAGCGTTGTATGAAAAAAGTGTAGATTTTGATGGCTGTAAATTCTACAATATACTTCCTGAAGATATTCAGGATTCAGGATTCTCCGAGTTCTCATGTTTTTAAATCTTTAAATATTGGCGTCTTCTGACACTATCGCAAGTTTTGACAGTTATACTCTATCTGAGGTACGTTTGAAATATCAAACTGATTTTAAAAATGAATATACAGGGAGTGGAAACTTTGTTCCACTACAAGTCAATGGAATTTAAATTTTAAATGCAGTGGAATCTTTCCGTACTGGATCTTCTGGTGGTCTTGATTCCTTGAGGTCATCGCACCTTCAAGATATGTTTTCCAAGAGTTCTGGATCCATAAGCGGAAAACTTTTGCGTTATTTGACTTCATTCTGTAACTTCTCACCCACTGGAAAAGTCATACAAGATGTGATTCCAATACTATACGGAGCCTCATTGGTGGCTCTTAGAAAAAATTGTGGAATTAGACCTAATGCCGTCAGCTTGATTTTTAGACGGCTTGTGGCGAAACCAGTTTGTTCGAAGATAAAAAAAACTTTAGGTGAATTATTTCGCCCTATTCAATTCGGTTTTGGAACCCCAGGAGGATGTGAAGCCGTTTCCCACGCTGCTCGTCGATTTTTAAATCAACATCCAGATCCCACCTCCACCGTATTCTTGAAAATAGATTTTGAGAATGCTTTGAATATGATTTATAGAAATATCCTTTCAGAAAGAGTAGAAGACAAGATTCCGAGTCTATATCCTTTCATTAGCCTTTTTAAATTTTGAAAATAACATTATTTTGTCAGAAAAAGGTGTCCAGCAAGCAAACCCTTTGGGCCCAGCACTCTTCTGTTTAGGCATTGATGATTCAACAGAATCAATAAAGGCTGATTTCAACTTCTAGTATCTTGATGACGGCTCCATAGGTGGTGAATCTGATGTTATTTCAGAACAGTTCAAAATAATAATTTCAACATCAGAAAAAATTGGTCTCAAACTGAATTTGGGAAGATGCGAACTATATTCCTTGTATCTTGATGACGGCTCCATAGGTGGTGAGTCTGATGTTATTTCAGAACAGTTCAAAAACATAATTTCAACATCAGAAAAAATTGGTCTCAAACTGAATTTCGAAAAATGCGAACTATGTTCCTTGGACGAACTGAAAGATAACATACCAGGAAATTTTCACAGTTTTGCTCCTGGTATGAAACTTGTGGACAAAATCAACTATACCCTCCCTCGTGCACCCATGTCAGAAGAATCTTTGGCAGAATCCCCAAACCAAATCTTTGAATTTGATGGCATCCCGTATTGATACCATTCCTTAACATATTGGGTATTTTCTTCTGAAGAACTGTCTAGGTATACCTAAATTAATATATACATTGAGATGTTGCCCCCCTTGGCACTGTCGAAATGAACTTGATCTCTTCGACTCAACACTCCGAATGATTTTGGAGCAGATCACTAATAACAATATCAGCCTTTTCACATGGCTTCAAGCAACTCTTACCGTTGATAAGGGTGGTCTGGGTATACGACAAGCATCTTCACTTGCTTTCTTTCTTCGTTGAATAGCATTCAACATCTGGTTGATCATATGTTACCTGATAATTTTTTTAGTGTGTCCGATGTTTACTATATAAAACTGGAATTGAGCGCATCTCCCTCAGTTATAATTCCATCAAACCACTTGCTTGGAAGCTCCAATACGGTCTTAATGGTTTGATAAACATTAGCAATACCTGCTTTATGAATAGCGCAATACAAAGTTTATCGAATACCAGATAGTTGCTCGGGTATCTGAGAAGAGATGAACATTTGAAGGATATCAACACAAGCATATCAAGTATGAAGGGTGCTTTGATAAAAGCATTTGAAGAAGTGGTAAAACAACTTTGGTCAGAAGATTCGTCTGATGAGGTGGTTAATACTGTTTCTTTGAGAAGCCAGATGCACCTCGTTTCATGGGTTACGCTCAATAGGATGCCACAGAATTTTTCAGATATTTATTGGAAGGTCTTCATGAAGATGTAAACAGAGTAAGAGAAAGGCCTAAACCTATCTTCATAGAAATCGATGAAAATTTGAGCGATAATGAAGAGGCAAAAGAGTCTTTGTCAATATATCTTTGGATGGACAACTCAAAACTTTGTTGGTCAACTGAAATCATCATTTTTCTGGGAATTGAAAAATTCACGCAAAGAATAAAGTTATTTTTTGTTGAATGTCCAAAAGAAAACAACATTCACGGAAAATTACTTCATTTTTATTGTGGTTCTTTCAATTCACAACAAAATATTTCTATTTGATATTCAATTGAGAATGTTTTTCTATTCAACATGAATACCCCACAAGAGGTTATCTTGAACGATGGAAGATAGTGACTAAAGTTTATCTTCCAGTCGCAGATGATTCCACATTTGATTTTATGAACATCATGTTCATATTTTTAAACAGATCAATGTTCAATATATTCGTTTTTCGTTGCGCCTGTTTGAGAAATCGTCAATTTCTGTATTCTAGCGTGTATTTCATGGTCCAATTATTTTTCAGGATTTATGCTGAGCTGTTTAGAGTGCAGCACATAACATTCTCATTATTGTCAATCTCTGGGATTATAGCGACTGCTGCATTCGTATATTTCATCAAAGCAGTGAGTATTACATGCAGTATAAAATCATCAATGTTTGCATGGATGTGTCGTATAGATACTACATATTATAAAGATGAGATTGTTTATTCTAAGAGAATTTCCAATCACGAATTTATCTTGAAGAAATTGCTCTCGCACAAATTATTCATGTGCCATGCTGGAATCGTTTCAAATGAATGTATGTTGGATTCAGAAAGAAAATGCGTCGTTTCATTTGAAATCAGACCCAAGATAACCTGCATCGGCTAACTTCACAATGCAAGTTGATCGTATTCCAATAATCATTATACGCAAAGCAGGTAAAACAACCTAACCCAATTCCTGCTAACCGTAGAATCCGAATTGTCGACAACACAAACCAAAAAAACTTACTGAATAAATTATGTCATGCCGAATCATATCGTACTAGTATGATGAAGGTTGATCAAAAGAGCGAATTCTGTACTTTTCTTCTTATTTTTGTATAAGGATTAATTTTATTTAGGAATCCAATCAATTGTATATCGACGACTTGATTGATGGAAAAATATTTTTTTCCCCAACTCTATATTTTTTTATTGAATGAGTTATGAGCAGGGAGAGACAAAACACAAATCGATGAGAAATTATATTATACAATATATGTTAATGTCTTTGAGGAATTTTAGCACTTTCTATATATCACCGTTGAGGATTGTTTTGATGTTGTCGCCTAGGTTGTTCGATCTTCTTTCTTCATTGTATGATATATACTGCACTAAGAGTTGTTTGACTGTGAGATGGGTTGCACATGTGTTACAGATGGAAGCAGGATCCTTCTGTACGATATGTTGGTGAGTGAGGAGTGTATGTCTCAATCGGAGGCGCTTCTTGTGGGTAGTGATAACTTCTCATTGACTAGTTCTTTGATTTATTTGAATTTGATCATTGTTTCAGTCGAGGTTGATTGCCAAGTGTTGATAATTATGAAGTTTCAAATTGATGATTTGTGGTCCGACCTTGAGAACTTACTTTCAAAAAGGGTGTCCTCATCAGAAACTGCTTTACAAGCTATGGCGTCAGATTCTTCATTTCTCTTGATCCCTACGTGAGAAGGTACCCATAAAAGTACAAAATTTTTTCCTTCGTTTTGTAGTTGGTAAAATACTTCTTCAATTGATAGGAGATTCGAATGAGATGGAAATAACTGTCTGTGATGATAATGAAGTTACTTCCCTGCACATTCTGAGTGACTCCAGTATGGCTGTCGCCTGTGAAGATGCTACACTTTCGTGGCAGGCTTATGGAGAAGCTATAAACTCCGCATATATAAGCTGCCGTATGTACTTGTGCGGTCTTAGATGCGACGGTGAAAATTTGCTTGAAGTGAGGATTTGTGGAATTTTTGGGGTGAATTGTTAGTGAAGTATCGATTTTAGGTAATTCGATTTTCCATAGGGGGTGATTTACTGAAAATTGACTCGTTGAATTGTTCAACGTCATAACCACTGCATCTTATTATTTCCCGGAATGGGCTTGCTGCCATAGAAGTCCTGACATACTACACTCGTTTCAAAAATTGTCGAGAAAATAAAATACCTTCCGTTTGATGAAATTCTGCGTCCAGGGCCAGCAGTTGGCGACGTAAGTTTAGTGGAGGTTCACTAGCAGCAACTTTTGGTTCTGCAAAAAGGTTTCATGTGCCTCTGTTTCAAGTGTCACTAAGTTTTTTCTGGTGGATCTAGCTTTCAGGAAACCACTTTGGAATGAGGATAGGAGTTTTAATTTTTCTAAATACCAGGTAGCTCCGTTATTCAGGATTTTGTTCAACAATTTGCTCATGCAGTATGTTAATGAGACTAGACGGTACGAAGTGGGGTCATCTTCGGGTTTATTTAGTTGCAAGATTGGCACTATTATTGCTTGAGACCAAAGTTCAGGAAAATTATGGATCAGGAATAGTTTCGTTGAAAATGTGAAATGTATTCCTCAAGATGGCTGACTACTAATACCTATACAATAGGTGTATGTTAGTCGCATATCCATAAAAAAACAACTCATTTTCTGGCTTATGCATCGACGGGCGTTGGATTACATCCGATGACCAGCTATAGAGATGTTATGGACTTCTGTCTCTTATTGCAGATTCCTATCCTGAGGCTCAGGATTCAATGTCAGTCGGTAATCTTTTAGTTGCAGTAGTTGAGTTGAGATGGCGTAAGCTAATGGTGTTTTTTATTCTGCTAATGGAATCCCAGCAAAATACTATGAAATTGATGGATATTGATTGTTTCAGCCAGGAAGCAGACATTCATTTGTCTGTTTGTCTTACCCTGTACTGAAGTGGTTGATATTTATCTATTTTGCAACAAACATTTGCAAAGTAGGACTTTGCATGTTTATTCATCGGAAATAATCTAACGTCTGTTGAAGCATGAGCCAGGAAAGTAGTTGTTTTTTAGTTTGCGTATTTTCAAATAATCTTCGTTGAAGTGGACTCGTTTATGGTGGAGATGTAATCAATACAGGTGATCTTTTTAGTTTTTTCTCTAGCACGAAGTTTTTTGAACTCGATGGCTGGGACATAGTTTGGGAGTTCATTTTCAATGAGTTGAAAACTTTCCATTTGCCTTTCTTGTGCTCCAAGTTTGATGAATTGGATATTTCGGTTTTTCATTTTCCTGCATAGAAATGACAATTGGAAAGTGATCGCTGTCATACAAGTCATTTAATGTTTGTTTGAAAGTTGTAGTCATTGTGGTAACTTGATTACTCTTGTTTCAGACGTCCATCGTCTTGATGGATTTAAAAGGTTTTCAGACGTTTCGAATGTTTGTTTCTGCAATCGTCTTCATGTGAATACCTGTATACACCTGAAGACGATTGCAGATATAAGCATTCGAAACATCGTGAAAATATTTCAAATCCATTAAGATAATGGACGTCCGAAACGAGAGTAATCAAGTCATTCAATGTTTTCCAGTGCAGGGTTGGTGCGAGTGAAGGGCTGCACATTGAGAAATCAATAGCAAAAAAGGTGCCAATTTACGACTTGAATTTTGTGGGTTCTCCGGTGTTCAACAGAATAATGTGTTATTGATGATATTTCGTAAAGGGTTACCGTTTTTCTCAGTTCTACCGCTGCCTTATGTCACGCTATGACAGTTAATGTCTCCAACAACAATTTTTGGGTATGTTATTCGATTCGAAAGATCATTGAAGTCGTTAATGTCCGTTTCGCTTTGATGAGGTAAATATACATTGCAGATATTTTTTTTTCGGTATGTGACTAACACTGCTACTACTTCAATATTAGTGGTTATGGCAACTTTTCGA